>CM046529.1:607985-905485 GCA_024713555.1 Spirodela polyrhiza | reverse complement strand
GAAAATAATTAATTCCGTTGTTATAGTTGGACTCTATTATGGACAAGTCTGCGCACTGGGAATGCACCAGAGGCCTGGTACTGAGGAAGGAGAGGTTATTGCAATGGCCACACTTCACAGTCACGGTCTCCATCAGTCTTCTGCATGGGACTCCCACCTGAAATCAAACCACCTGGGTTGTCTAAATTTCTTACCTTTTTGTATTGAAGCGTATAATTTGAGCAGGATGACTAGCAAACAAAGCAGATCCAAAGTAAATGAAATACGTTAGGGTTTCCCTCCTGCAGATGGTGAGGAAGGCAACCTGAAGGTAACGAGAGTGGAAGAGGAACGAATGAATAGATCAACAAATCTCTCGGACTGGGCTCTCCTCACTCATCTAGAAAGAGAGAGAGAGAGAGATCATGTCAAGAACTTTTAGGGGTATTTCCCAGGACCAAGGTCCACCTCAACTTTAAATATTTGATTAAGATAAGTGTTGTGAGGAAATGGTCGAAGAAAAATCCCTCAATCCGGGTTCTCTGAACTCATCTAGAAAGGGAGAAACATGAATTTTTTGTGAGAATTTTTGGGAAAAGTTTCCATCGATCAACCACTGCCGACAACTAAACTTAGTTTCTTGTGAGCTAATGTAGGTGCGGAAAGACGATACTCGAACAGAAATCTCTCTACACGGGCTCTACCAACTTATAGAGAGAGGGGGGCCTTCTGTAAATTTTCACGAAGAATCTTCCCATGGATTAACCTCTCCCTCCACTTCCTAATAGTTTTGACAGGAATGAAGACCAGTATGCTTAAAGAGCTTCTACTTTCTCTCTCGCTCTCCCGTATCTGCATCTGGAAAGCTTTTCAGATTACCGCGAGGACTGTGTTGCAGTAGTTGCAGCGGACGTAGCAAAGATGCTCCGGTGGAGGAGCAGAAGCCGGATCCATCTCCAGAAGAGGAAGAAGATCAGAGACGAGGCCGTGGAAGGGAGAGAAGAAAGGGAGATGGGGAGGAGTCTGAAGGCAGGGTGAAGAAGAGGACGAGGAAGGAGATGAAGATTGAGAGGTTGATGTGATGTTCGTACGAGAAAAGCCCCGACAGCGTCAAATAAAATAATAACAAATGGACAAGAATCTAGCACACTTCCCTTGTAGTAATGACGCCGAGAGTTGACTACACCCCTAACGACACCTGGACCTGTGTCGGTCACCGTTGGCGATAATTAGGAGAGATATCGATCGCCCCGCTGCTCCGCTACCTCCTCCTCCTGACTGCATCATCTCTGATCACCGATCGGATACGGTGGCTGGATCATTCAGCCCAGTTTTCTTCTTCGATTGAAAATTGTGTTTCAGTTCGGTGGGAAGTCCCATGACCAAAGTTAACGTGATCATACAATTAGAATTCGATTTAATGGATGGGTTGATCGATAATTCCCTTAGATCAAAGGAGACACACTCAGGATGGCAGGTATAGGAATGGGCAACAAGTCCAAAGCTTATTTCAGATTGGAAAGGCCCGATGGAGACGAGGGTTTCTCATGATTGAATTTTTGGATGCTGATGTCAATATAGATATGTTGATGGTTCATATGTACCGCAATATTCATATGAATAATCGTATTTTTAAACCGAAATAAACTATCATTTTATGACCCTATGGTAGAATCAATCAAGGGAGGAAGGCCACTAAAAATCCCTTATTGTATTTAATATAAAAATGTGGAAATCTTAACTAAATTATGAATATATTACTAATTTTAAATAACAGCCACTATCAAGTTATTTTACAGTAAATATGTATCCATTCCTTCGGATCCCACATTACTTAGGAGCTCACCAGTGTAAATACTTGATTATTTATGTTCATTGAAATAGTAAGTATGGGAAACTCGTTGCAAATAAAGCATGGCTTCTTTCAGACCTGGAAGACTCGGATATACGCAGTGTAGGGATCCCGAGAAACTGGCGAGAGGGAATATAAGAGGAGACGAGAGAAGAGCGTCCGTAAGGCCCCGGTCGCCGTCGCGGCGGTGGAAGCGGAGGCGGGCGCTCCTTCCGCCTTCCCTGTCGGCGCGCACTCCCGCGTTAAGAGCCGCGAGTCTGATGCCGCGATGTGACAATTCCTCGGCTTCCCAATCCGGCAACGGCGACTCCTCTCTCTCCGCTGCTTCCTCCCCCTTCCCTCCCCATGCAAATCTCTCTCTCTCTCTCTCTCTCTCTCTCTCTCTCTCTCTCTCTCTCTCTCTCTCTCTCTCTCTCTCTCTCTCTCTCTCCCTCTCTCCTCTCTCGCTCTCTCTCTTCTTCTCCGGAGAAGACTGGTGACTGTTAACGGATTTGGGGGAGATGACTCGATCTGAGGGGACCACTGCGGCTTCCCATTTCTGGGCAAGAAGGTCTCCCTCGCGCCATGCGAGGAAGAAGAGCCCTACGAGAAGGGCGAGAAGGGAGGGTGGAGAGGACAGCAGACGCCTCCGCCCTAGCTCTTTGCTCCGGCCATGGGGAACACTCCAGAGCGCGGTCTTGCAGGAGGAGGCTGCAGTAAAGTGATGAAGAGATGGGTGGATTCCTTTGCCTGTAAAGGCCATCGGACGCGGGTTGGGGAGACATTTAAGGAGCAGCGCTGCCGGCTGTTGAGTTGATATCTCTGCACCCCCACCTGGGCCTACGGTTCTGCTGACGTCTGCCCTAATATATTCAGTGGCTTCTGAATAAGGAGTAGGGTGTACGGGGGAAGGGAGTACGAAGAAAAATTATAATTAAAATGAAATAAATTGACAATCAACAAGTCGTTGTAGTATAGTGGTGAGTATTCCCGCCTGTCACGCGGGTGACCCGGGTTCGATCCCCGGCAACGGCGCCATTTCTTTTGACAATCCCTTTTTTTTTACTTCTACTTCTACCTTCTCTCTCTCTCTCTCTCTCTCTCTCTCTCTCTCTCTCTCTCACACACACACACACACACACACACACACACACACACACACGCGCGCGTGCGCTGAGAACATGAATGGGCCTGGTCCGGGCCCATTTTCTCTCAGGCTGGCACTTATATGGGCCCATTTTGACCCAATTCCCTCTCTGGGCCCAGCTTCTCCTCCATATGTTATGCCCTGGTACCATTAGGTAACATCATCAACCTCTAATTACGTATGCTTCTACGTCATTTAACCTGCTTTATTTAGCCTTTTTTAATATATACCCATATTTTCTCCCTAAGCAACTCCCATTCTACTTATCTTAGTTGAGGCAAGATCCTCACGCACTCATCACTCAGTAGGCTTATTTTAGAGAGAGAGATTTTTAGGAGACCCATATAAAGTGTCAAGGCCTAAATATCCGGTAAATTAGGAATTTTTAGTTCACAAAGCAGCATCATATGGGAGTAATTTTAAAATAATTAGAGAGAGAGAGAGAGAGAGATTTAGCCGACCCATATAAATTGTGAAGCCCTAAATATTCGTTAAATTAGGAATTTTTAGTTCATAAAGCGACATCATGGGGGGAGTAATTTAAAATTATTAAAAAATTAGATGATTTAAAAATAATTTTAAGTCAACTTATATGGGTTTTTGTTCGTCAGCTTATATTTTTAATTAATTTAAATTCATGGTCTATCAGAGTGATCGCAGCCGCTGTTGTATCTTCTTCTCCGGCGACGGCAGTCTCCCGCTCTCCTCTCCCGCGCCGCCATGAATCAGCAGGTGCAGAAGGACACCCTCTACGTGGGTACGTCTCCCTTCTCACGCCCAGTTCCTCTCTCTCTCTCTCTCTCTCTCTCTCTCTCTGCCTGCGAGCAGTGATGAGGTTTTCATGGTGCTTGCGATGGGGGGCGCAGGGGGGTTGGCGGAGGAGGTGAACGAGTCGATTCTTCACGCGGCGTTCATACCCTTCGGGGAGATCAAGGACGTGAAGACGCCCTTGGACCAGGCGACCCAGAAGCACCGATCCTTCGGCTTCGTCACCTTCCTCGAGAAGGAGGACGCCACAGCCGCCATGGACAACATGGACGGCGCCGAGCTCTACGGCAGGGTCCTCACTGTCAACTACGCCCTCCCAGAGCGGATCAAGGGCGGGGAGCAGGGCTGGGCCGCCCAACCCAGTGCGTTCTCGAACACTCGTCTTCTCTCTCTCTTCCTCTCCTCTCATCGATTCAATCGAAGGACTCGATCGGGGTTTCCTCTAGGGTTCCATGGGGTGCTTCCCCATCTCCCTCTGGTCAGCTTCTTGATTCCTTTCATTAGCTGAATCGGGTCTTCCACGGAGGAAATTGGGTCTCTCAAGCCCTAACCTTGTGATCTATCCAAATGGGATCGTATTCAACCCCAATTTATGGATACCCAATCCCAGAGAATATAAAATCTCTCAACTTGGGTAGAACAATCTCTCAACTTATGGATTTCTCGATTAAATGGGAATAAATATATAGAATTCCGTTCTTGTAAACTGTAGAATCTCTGCATTTTCACCTGTTTTCCGCGCTTGAAGGTGACCCTCTTCATGCCCAATGATGATCGATTGGTGACCATGCTTCGATCGAAATTTTCCCACGCCCACATTTTTTTATTATTGATGAACTGTTTGCTGTTTAATTTTTTCAAGTCTGGGCGGATGCTGATACGTGGTTCGAGAGGCAGCAGCAAGAGGAGGAGATGAAACGATTGCAGGCCGAAAACGAGGCTGCCATGAAAGCTGCAGAGGAGCTGCACAGAAAGAAGGTGGCTGAAGAACGCGAAGGGGAGAAGGAAGAAGAAGCAGAGCCGAGGGACCCCATGGCGATTGCAGAAGCAGAGGCTCTGAAGAGTTCTCAATGATCAACGAGACCTAGAGCCTCCAGGTTCCCTTGCTGCCTTCCAATCTAGGCTTGCCCTTCGCTCCATTTTTATATGTTTCTTCTTCCGATGATTGCCATTTTAAGGATTTGTGATGAAGGAGTTGATGTGATCTGAGATCATTGCAAGTCATCGTCTTCCAGGTGATTTTTTCAAAACTGGTCATCTGTGATGGCTGAGAGATTCATTCGATGAAAACGCCGTAAATCTGTGGATTGGGTTTGAAAAGATGTTTATCTACGAATACCATTCATCAGAGTAGGAGAAATTAATTTGGCCGCAGTTGAATTATTCCACAAATTATTTCAGGCTGATAAGATCTGTGTTGGGACGAAGATTATTAGGGTTTTTCTTCGTAAATATCCTCAGTCTATCGATCAATACTTTGTCAAATCTAATCTCCTGAACTTGTGGAGTTGGTGAAGCTCAATCTGCTCGGACCCATCAGGGGTGGGGTGTTCTTGATTCATTCAGCTCATCGATTTCCTTTGAATTATGACATAAAATTATTAGGATTCGGCCTTAATTTTTCTTCATAAATATCCTCAGCCTAATCTCCTGAAGTTATAGAGTTCGTGAAGCTCCAATCTGCTCAAACCCATGGGGGCTGGATGTTCTTGATTCATTCAGTTCATCGATTTTTCTTTGAATTATTAGGCACCAATTTAATTTACAAAAACTTAATACATATTCGTTTTCTTGTTATTGGCCCGCCTCTCTGTGTCATGATTCCTCTGGGAAACCTTCAAGTGTAGGCATTTATTGTCAATGAAAATCATTTGTAATTTGACTTTTTCTTTTCTAGGCATGAAGGCGACTTGGAAACACCTCAATCCTCCAGGAGCAGGTTTTCTGGGCTCTCAGCTTTTGATAGAAAGAAAGCTCCTGTTTTCATTTTCTTTTCCCCTTTTTATCTCTTCAATCTAACAAGTTCTTGTTTTTGGATGGGTGTGAAATCCTCTCTCTCTCTCTCTCTCTCTCTCTCTCTCTCTCTCACACACACACACTTCATTAATTAGGGAAGAATAGCATGTGTCCATAGAGAACATCTTCTCTGGCATGCTGTTTCATGGCGTTTATGACCATCATTTTTTACTTGACCAGGAGGCCATATATACCCTAAGAGAAGGGTTTCAAAACCCTAAAAAGGGGTGATAAGACCCACTTACCGGATTCCCCTCTGTTCAAAATAGAAGAAAAATAAAAAATAAACCAAATTGCTACCTAAAGAAACCAGTCAACGGGAAAATGGAGAGCTCAGAAGCCCCACCAACTTGTGGGTCCTCGAGGCGGGGCCATTTGGCCCGGCATATGACGGCCACATTGGCGGCGGAGTTGACCCCTGGTAGCTATGCGGGCCGGTCAACGCCGGCCCTCACGAGCCGCCGGAGGCTGAGTCCGTGCTCTGTAGCGGTCCTCTCAGCCGACGGTTTGATCCTGATAGAGGGCAGGAAACGACCCGCCAACGAGACTGGCCGTTGACTTCCCTGAGGACCGTGAGTAGGCCCCACTAGCTTCATCCGAGCGGGAGCCTGTCGGAATCACGATCGAGATCATGACAGTCAATCGGTGGTTAACTGGCCTGAGCCGTCAATCCGATTCTGGCCACAATGATGACAGAAGTCAACGCTCAGCCTCGATCATCAACCGAAGAAAGAATAAATTGACCGCACTTATCAGAAATGGGGAAAATTATTATAAGTCGGTGGCCGGTTCATCTAATGCTTTCGTGTATTTTTGAGCGCCCTCCCTCCTTCCTTTCCTCAGGATCGAGGAGAGCTGCCATCTTCGGAAATCTTGCTCAATGAAAAAGGAAGAAACAAAAAAGAAAAATGAGGTGAGTGAGAAGCTTTTTCAGGGAAAATATGAAAACGCAGATTGCATTTGAAGTAACTGGGTAAAGTCAAAGCCTGAAAGGGCCGTTTCCCCAGATGGACTCTCTCTCTCTCTCTCTCTCTCTCTAGACTATCGTCAGCATCTATTTTCGGGGATTTTCTCCGATAATACAGAGAAAATTACCGTTTCAAGGAACTGATGTCATCCATGAACCCCCAATTTGGGCACCAATTCGAGGGGGCTGGTCAAGGCAAGAAGCGGTAAAGTCAACTCCTTGCGGCCGACCCCATCGAGCAATCCCCCATACGTGCATACATGCATAGAAGAAAACTTTGAAAAAGATCCAAGCAGTTGGGGAGTCAAACCTGGGTCAGCGGCGGCGGCGGCGGCGGCGGTGGGGCGTTATTCTTGGGGATCCTGGAGATCTCCACCAGGAGCTTGTGGAGGGCCTGGGGCTTGGAAAAGAATGGTGAGTGGTCAGAGCCCTTCAGCCGGAGGACCCGCGCAGGGGGATCGGCCTCGCACATGGCCCGCTGCAACGACAGGGGAATGGTGTTGTCGTCGGCCGTCTCAATGTAGAATCTCGGCACCGATCCATAGCCGCCGGCGGAGAGCGAGAGCTTCTCCAGCAGCGGGGCGAAGGGCACCGGCCTCATCGAGACCGAGGCCAGGGCGACGTCCTTGGAGGAAGGCAAGATCTCAGCTACTCGAGGAGGAGCTGTCGATTCCCGATGAGGAAAATCACGGGGTGATCGGAGAGGGGACTCACCTTGCCGGGGCTCTGGTTGAACATCAGGTCCTTCAGGGAGGACTTCTTGAGGTCAATGGCCGTCGGGGCACGGCCGGGCCCATTCCCATATATGAACACCTGGGCCTGCCTCATAAGCTCATCCGCGCCTTCCTGCGAGCAGCAGCAGCAGCAGCAGCAGAATTTGAGATGCAATCGGAAACAGAGATGGGCTCGGGATCGTGAAAGAGGATAAGAGCAGTCAAAAACAAAAAAGTCAATGCCCACTCCAAACGCTTGCAGGAAACGTTGACAATCAGCTAGAGAATCTGAGACGCTTTTGATGGCTCGCTCCAGGGGGATCGGATGCATGAGATGAGGAAGGAGCGAACCTGGAGAGAGAACATGTCCAGAGTACTCTGTCCGCTCTGGAGCATCGCAGCAGCAATAAATACAGCCTTGGCGACTTTCGATGGGAAGATCTCCATGGCGAAAGATATGCAGGCGCCGCCAAGATCGTGCCCCACCAAAATGACCTGCAGAGATACGAATCTTCCAAGGCACTCGTCGGACTCTGGCTATTATGAAGCAGAAATCGGATGCTCGCTCATCTTGGAGGGAACATCGAAGAAGTGAGAGAGTGGATCAGCAGGTGAGCAATGGGACAGGGGAATCATCACATCAAACACACAAGTCCAGCAGGAATTGGACAAGGAATTCTACTGCCGTGATTCATGAGCAATGAGAAAACTGGGCGGCCAGAAAAAGGGTAGTTCGACGATGATACGGGTCTGAACTCTGATGAAAGAATGCAAAATCATGCCTTTAACTTGAGAGACCTTGACTGAAATGGATTAAGTCAGAATGATCCACAAATTGACCAGGCTTTTTCAGATGAACAAACTACGGAAGATCTTCACAATTCATTCTCGTGAGATGGTTTTGGCACCAAAACCAGAAATTCGCTCTTAGCGCTCGAGTGGTATATATATCTATATGGAGACATTGAGGGAAACCTTATAATATTCACAATAATTTGTGTCAAATTATTCCAAGCAAGCGTGATCTTGTAATCAAACAGGCGATATCAAAACCAGCCATAGACCTCTCGTTTCAAGCTACTATGCGCATGATTCTGCACACATAATATATCTACGATACAATCAATTTCCAAGAGCAAGCATAACATGCTTTTCACAGGCATTCTTCAAACACGCGTGCATTAAGTTTGAACGAAGCACCTTCTTCATTGGCTGTGATTATATAAAACCAACCAAATGACCCAGTTTATCTTCTGGCAGAGCCTTTGATGGCAGAACATATTTTGAGCTTGCCGAGCTCGTTGCTACTCAATACAGTCCTCGGAGAAAAAGGGATCAGTCTTAGATGTTCATAGACGGTTAGTCAAATGCAGTCCGCGGAGAATAACTAGGAATAAACAACTCCAGCAACAGGGAAAGAGAACTCCTACGGGTAAGAGCAAGAAACCTGTTTCGACTTTGTGACCTCGGGAGACATTTAATTCACACCATTGTTAAAGGCCATGAACGCTCATCGTAAAAATAAAGGGAGAGCTCAAAACCTCCGAATTCCAATTCTATCGAGGAGAGCATATCATTTCCATTTTCATTGCTGATGAAAACATGCACATTAATGACCTCTGGAGACTAATTTTTCAGTCATCTCAAGAAAATATACGGATATATCAGTAAACTCTGATGGCACATAACCATCGTTCAGAGTTCAAAGTTCAATGCAGGAAAAACAATCGAAATCTAAATTTCGAACAGAAAAGAAGATGGAAGAACCACTATCACTTTGGTTAAGGTTGACAAATGAAGATACCTTTTCGCCATCTGCAAGCTTCTCAAGAAAATCAGTGAGTGGCTTCACGTATTGAGAAAGACTCGTGATGTTATTTGTGTCAAAAGAATGAACTCCACAGCCGGTGAGATCCAGAGCAATCACTTTAAAACCGCTCTCTTCGAGAAACACAATAGTTTTGTACCAACACCAGGCACCAAAGCCGCCTCCATGGACAAGAACAATAGTACCAGTCTCTAGGTCATCAATCTTCAAATCCTGCCATTTACGCACCACAAGACGAGGTCACGCATATATCCATTTACACTGTTAGTCATAAACCTCGTTTATTCCAGGGGAAAAGGCGACAATTTCCAGTATGAACGGTGGCAAAGATGAAAAGATGTTGGCCATGGGAAGATGATGCAGACGATGATGACTAGCATGATAAGGATGAACTTGAAACCGATGATGATGATGAAGAAGACTACCGACGATTATGATGACGATTGGGAGGATGACGAATATAATCGATTATATGACGACGGAGAGCATTGACGATCATGATGCCTTGCTCACTAATAAAGCTCTGACGGAGATAAGAGTGACGATGAGATAGCGTAGTTTAGTGATTTTCAAGAACGATAAAACTAAGATCTACTTTAGACGATCTGAATTCCGCATACAACAATGCGTCACAGCCCGTGAGAAATGAGATTGATGAGAGCAGAGTGCCAGCTCCACTGGGAATTGAAGGTTTTAAAACTAATCGTTAATTAAATTCACAATTCGCGATTCAGCACACCTGAATGACGAGCTGGTGCGGCTGGAGGAGGGGATCCGCGAGCGACCTCGCCCTGGTGCTCGAGCTCCTAGGCAGGCCCTCCTTCTTCGTCCCCGGAGCCTGATACCGCAGAGATGCGGACCTGTCGAACGGCAGCGCCACGCCGTTCTGCTGCAGCAGCAGCGCCGCCGCGAGCGCCTGCTCCTGGATCAGCGCCTCCTCGGATCTGTCCTTCCTCGAGGTCCCGAGCTTGCTCCACCTGCTGCTCGACCCCAGGACCGCAGAAAGGGATCCGTGATCGCCGGCGGAGGGAGGTGGGCGCCGCCTCGCCGGCGGCGCCCTCCTCCTCACCTCCTTCTCCGATATGCAGGAGAGCAGACCGCCCATAGCCTCAGCATCCGCGAGGACGTCTTCTTCTTCTTCTTCTTCGTCTTCGTCCTCTCTATCCCTCTGTTACCGGTGGACGGTAGCATCATTTATACGGACTCCCTAAAATAAACCACCCTTATTCTTCCTCTTATTCTCCAAACTGCCATCCTCCTAACAAAAACATTTATTGAATAACCGAAAAACAAATGAATTTATCAAAAAACACCCAAAATGGGATTCTCAATATTTTAAAAAGATAAGACTTCCCATTTTAGTCATTTTCAACGGAATTAATATTTACCATTATCATTTATAATTAAAAAATAAATTTCATTTATTTCTCGGCGACAGCCCATGATTTCATTAATGGCGACCTCTCTTCCATTCCACCCCCCCCCACGCCCTTTTCTTTCTAAATATAGCAGGTCAACACCTGCCCATTTATTTCCCCTCACAGGATCCCACTGAGAGCAAGTACAGAGAGAGAGAGAGAGAGAGGGGTGGAGAGAGAAAGAGAGAGCGAGAGAGAGAGAGAGAGAGAGAGAGAGAGAGAGATGCGGTGCCTGACTCGGCAAGAAAGGTGAGGATGCATACGAGGTATCGATGTCTGTGACGTGTGTATAAGTATAAATATGCATAATATAGGGGCGTACCTAGGTTGACGCGAGAATATATAGGTTTTTATATTTTTTATTGGGAGAATAGGCGGCGGCGGCGGCGGCGCCGGGTAGGGTTGGCAGGCGGGAAGGATTCGCCGGCGACCACCTCGTCGACGAGGTTCTTGAAGATGGAGCGCTCGATGTCCAGCACCACCGCGGGGAGCTCCTCGCCGGCGGCGAGCCACGACCGCCACTGCTTCGCCGCGTCGTCCCGCAGGATAGCCTCCACGCTGGCGCCGCCGACGCCGCCGTAGGCCTGGAGGCGCTCGATCTCCGAGCAGAGCTCCCTCAGAAGGCGCTTCCCCGGCGGCTCCCCGGCGGCAAAGGTCCTCCCGGCCAAGATCCGCCGCCGCAGCGGCGACGGCGGCGGAGGATCCACCTTCTGGAGCAGAACCTCGTTAATGGCGTCGAAGAGGAGCCGCCGGCGAATCTTCTCGAGATCCGGCTTCGATCTCCCCTGCGGCGGGAGGAATCCCGATCTCGTCTGCTCCAGAACCAGGAACAGATCGGGATTGACCGGGAAGCCCGAGGGATGGAGCTGTACGGTCGGCGGGGCGGCGGCGGCGGCGGCTCCTCCGCCGAGGTCCTTGAGGAGGAGTCCAGAGGCCAGCAGCACCTCCGAGACGTATCTCTGGTCCGGCGTCCGCTTCTCGCAGAGCGAGGCGAGGTGATCGCCATCTCCGTCGCAGCCGAGCTTCCTGAGCTTCTGGAGCAGGTTGTCGACGCTCTCGAATTTCTTCTGGATCGCCGCCGATCTCTCGCCGCCTGCTCAGACAGCAAGGACTCCCCCATCAAATCACAGCAAAACCCTAGTTTCTTCCTCTCCCTCTCTCGACGCTCACCAACTGTTTGCAGGAATTACCACCATCTAGGGTCCCGCCCTCCCCACAGTTCTGACTCAGGTACCGACACAGGAATAGACAGAGCTCCCCACCATGGCTAGAGAGAGAAAGAGAGGGAATTCTCCTAGATCCAAGATCAATTATGAGCCCTCCACAGTGCCCAGCACCAGCACAGCTGTCACTGGCTCTTCTCCTCCCGCAGGGAAACTGGTTCTAGCGGAAGACAGCTGCTCTGTATGCTGTTTTACCCTAGAGAGAGAGAGAGAGAGAGAGAGAGAGAGAGACTGTGCCCACCTCTGAATGGGTTTGTGCTTCTGTTGGCAGGGGAGGACGGCTGGTGGTCGTCTCTGTGGAAGGAGGCGTCAAGAACAGACACGGGGCTGATGATCGCCGCGGGTTCTGCAGAAGGATCTTCTTCGAGGCACTGCAACGGCTTCTGTAACAGGAGAAAATCGCCATGGACGAAGACGGGTCTCGTCACAAGGTCCGCAAGAACATGTTTTTTCGGTTCCAAATCCAAAAATTCGAGGGAAAAATAAACCTTTTCTTCCGGATTTGGAGTAATCTGGTCGTCCCGTTGACTGAAATCAGAGCCCAGTTCCGCGTACTGATGATCAGCAGCGCCTCTCACTCCTGCTGCGTCCGACTGCAAGGGTGATCTCGCGTTGACTTCCGCCCGTCGACGGCTCTCCTCCTCGGAGGATCGCTTCCCACTGCCGATCGCCGCCGAGTGGTCATCGTTCGGGCGGCCCATCCTCCCCGCCTTCTGCTGTCTGACCTTTCCCCTGGGCGGCACAGGTTCCGACGCGTGCCGGCCGGGTGACTTCCTCTGCGGCTTCCCCGATCCGGCAGGAGCAGGCGGGCGGGTTGACTTCCTCTCGTGGTCAAATCTCTTCTGCTGCAGCTTCGGGCTCGATGATCCGCCGTTCTCCCTCCTCGGCTGCCGAGGCCTCGACGAGCTGGGCTTCTTACCGTCAGAGAGGAGTTGACTTCCAGCTTCCCTGGTCCTGGCCTTGCAGCTACTCTGATCTTTAGCTATCACGGCAGCGGCGGCGGTGACTGCGGCAGCTCCGCCACCATCGGCGGCGGCGCCGCCCATGAGAACCTTGAGGCCGGACAGGCCGCCCAGAGGAAGAATCGACGAGGCAGGAATCCCAGACCGGTCGGCGGATCCAGCGGGCTTCATGATCACGATCGGGGAGTCGTCGTCGGCGCCGCCCTGTTCTTCTACGAGGCGGGCGGCGCCGGCGCCGCCGTCCTTCTTCGTCTCCAGCGACGCCTTCGTCCGTATCGACTCCAGGATGTGCTTCAGGGCCCTGAGGTCCCTGTTGGACTGCCGGAGATCGAGGTCCCTCAGCTTGCTCTCCACCTCGCTGTAGACGGACTGGTGGCGCTCTCTCCGGTGGGCGCCGGAGCTCTGGTTCTTCTCCCTCCAGGGAGCCGCCGTCGCCGGAGCCCGCCGCCGGTGGGAGACCGGTGGCGGAGCTTGCTCGCCGGCCCTGTAAGGCATTGTCTCCAACCCCATCAACTTCGCCACCACGCCGGCGGCGCGTCCGTTGTGCATGTCCCCGGCGTAAACTCTGGCGGCGGAAGGAAGCTCCGGCAGCCGGCGGACGGCGGATCCTTCAGCTCCAGCGACCCTCCATCGCGGGAGGATCGCTGGGGGCTTCTCCGGCGTCTGCCCAGATCTCCGGCGGGTGGAATGATTTGGAGCTCTGGCTGTTCTTCTCAGCCGGGGAACCGCCCCGTCTCTGTAAATGGAGCCCTTCACGACGGCGCGGAAGCTCTGAGGCCGCCTCGAGGAGGAGGACGACGGGTCCTGCTGGTCCTGGCCGGGGAAGAAGACGACGGCGGGAGAGATCTCTCCGGCCTGCTGCATTCGTGATAAGAGAGCGAGGAGGAACAAGAAGAGGATGAGGAGGAGCCTCTGACAGACTCCACTGAGGCCGCCCCCTTGCTGACCCCATTCAAGCTCTGGCTATGGTTCTTCTCCTCCTGAAACAGGAACGGACCGCCATGGATGAGTTTGAACAAGCTGGGGAGACCGCAGCAGGGGAATTCTTCTTTACCGTGCCGTGTTCTTCAAGATGCGTGAACGCCGGAGGAGGAGAACTTGCTGCTGAAACCATTGGTTAATGGGTCAATATGGCAGGACAATCGATGGACATTTGCAGAAGAGAGAGAAAGAGAGAGGAAGAACCAGAAGGTGGCCTCCTATGGTGTTGGAGGCCGGTGAGGCGGCGGCTGGTGAGGAGGCGGTGGCGATTGAAGGCCTGGAAGATCCCGGCCACGCAGCCGAGCTGCCTCTGCAAATCCGGGTTTTCATCGGCGAAGGCGTTCAGAATGTTCGCCGGCATCTTCTTCCTGCCCAGAAACCCTAAATCATCGCCGACCGTGGAAGGGGGAGGAGGATCCCTCAGGAAGACGAACCCATTGTCCCCCTTTTCCCCTCTGGTTCTGGGTAGATCTCCTTTTATCCCCTCGAGCAGTAGATCTCACTGCGGTGGCGATGGCGGGAGGAGAGAGAAAGAGGAAGAGGGTGCGGTCAGCGGCGGGGCTTTTGTTCTCTCTCCTCACCCTGCCATGTGAGGCGATTATTGGGGCTGTGGGTCTCTAGCTGTCCCCAACAATCATGTGAGGGCTGTCAGGAAGGTCTCGCAGGCGGAGGAGGAAGACGAAGAAACCAGAAGAAGAAACCCTAAATCTCCTCTTCTTCTATGGTCATATCTCCTTCCTCTCCCTCTATCTCTTCTTTCTCTCTCTATCGCTCTCTCCTACGGTGGGAGAGCACTGCACATACCCTCTTCCGCAGGTTGCAGGTGGGACGACGATCTGAAGAAGTCAACATCTCCGGCTTCGGATTCAACCATCCTCGCAGGAATCTTCAACCCCCGCCCTCCCGTGAGGGCTGCTGCTCTTTACAGCCGTGAAAAATCCATCCACCTGGGAGATAGAAAGAACTCACCATGATCAATTTCTTCCACCCAGACGAGATCCGCAGCAAAGCTCCAGAAAGAACAGCCTAGTTTGTCCTCTCTTTAGGGTTTTCTGTTAACCCGGCGACGAGGAAGAAGACAACCAGCGCCCCCCTGTCCTCTCTCCCATGTGAGCCCCCCTCCCCCTTCTTCTTCTTCGTCCTCCTCCACCCTCTCTCGCAAGTCATCTAGGAAGGGAATTTCTTCCCCGCGGCCGCCATCGCCCTGCTCTGCAACAGTGCCCGCATGGGGACCGTCGCCATGCCCGTACTTCTCCTGCAAGGGTAGCGGGCGATGTGACCCACTGTGCAGGAAGCCATGATTATTCCTCGGCACGGCAAGCATGGCGGCGCCGCCGCCGGAGGCCGGCTCCGTCCTACCCCCGCCTCCCGTTCAACCTTCGATCTAGGCAGGCCATCAGGTTATGAACAGGCACAATGCGGCGGTCTCATGTTGGTGTGCAGCTCTAAAACAAACATTACAAAATATTTTTTCATGGGCATGTTTTTTGTTTTTTAATTTCTAGGGAAATAAAATACAGAAGTGTTCATAAAATGTTGACCTGGTTGCTTAGCATATATATTTACCTTTTAATCATTTGTCTAATATTCCCCTGGCATTTCATTGTGACTACTTCGTAGAGTCCTTTTTATTATAATTTTTTAAAAAAATCCGTTTGTTGAATATTATTGTATTTGTTCATCCACTGTATATTTGTACTATAATATTATCATGAATTATCCAGTGAGAACTATGATGGAATGAATAATTTGAAACTTAGGTTCAATAAACCAATTTAAGAGATGCTTAATTTCTCACACCTTTATTCATGAGAAATCAACAATCTCCAGTGACAGCCATTGAAGCCAGAAAATATCATAAATGGAGACACAACGAGGCCATTGTGTGGAATATTCATTTTTTAGCAATCAACCGTGCGGAATGTATAATTTTCTCACCTTTTTTATGATCTTTAAATTCATTGTCAAAGAAGCAATATAAGTTGTTATGAGTGCCTTGTTAGGGTTTCATTGTTGTTGCTAATTATGGACTTTAGTCATGCTTCCTCCTCTCTCTTTAATTGTAATGAAGCAAGAGATATAATTAAATGTCCACTGTTTAACATGAAATCTGAAATGAAATGATGGAAAGGTATGAAGGTTTTCGACTACAATTGGATAATAACAGTTGATCAATTCAGCTATGTTCATACACTGGTTTGGAGGGCTTATTTATCGTAATTAGATAATAATAATAATAAAACTGGTTTTATTAATAAAATTTAATTACTTTCATAGCTACATGTGATATCACATATAGATCATTTAGATGGTCAAACTGGTTTATGATGTCCTCAACAAGCGGGAGTGGTATTGAAAAATAAAGGGCCAATGAGTCATTTACTCGATCCTAATTCTCTAATAAATAATTCTAATTTTAGAGTATGGGATCAGATAGACTAAAATTGACATAAATGTGGACAACAATGACTCCAAAAGTTAGAAGAACATGTTTATATATGTTCACTCCCAAAACATATATGAGATAACTTTCATCAAACTTACTCAATGTCTATAGATGTGACATAATTACATTAATTGAAGTGGAAATTAATAATCTTAAGACAAGGAGAATAATAATAACATAATGTAAAAATAAATTGATGATACTATTAAGAATCTGATTAATACATTGTGATTTATTTAAAAGATCTAATGCTAAGAATTTTATACAAAGATTCGATGAAAAAGATAAGTCCATATGGATACTTAGTAGGCCTTAATATAGAATTAAGGGGAGAAGAGAGTAAAAGTTAAAAAAAATGGTGTACCTACGAATGGGATAATATCACTTATTAGGGAAATGAGAGTAAAAAAACTTGAAATTGAACTCATTGGATAGTAAAAGGTCATGTTTGTGTCTATCTAGGCCACCAAGTTTTGAAAATATCATAAATGAACTAAAAATATCAAAAATGAACTTAGAGATAATTTATGATATAATTATTATAAAAAATCACATTATACTCATTAGAAGTGTTATAAACTTCATGACAAGACTCCATGTCAATATACATAATCTTAAGGCAGTAATCATACTTATGTGGCAGTTGAATAAATCTAAGAAACCATTATAAACTACCAAAAAATTTCAATGTGTAGTAAGTTAACAAAGTTAAATTATCCTTAATGGAATGGTTTTTCGTTCAACAAGGTGGGTTATCATTTTTTGATAGATTTAGTGTTTTATACCACAATTACTCTCCTTTTGCAAATATTCGAATCATGGACATCACAGCCACCAAATATGTGGCAAATTCATCACTATTATTTTTCAAATATTCTATTTGCTCTAGTGATAGGATAGTTATTGTTATTGATGGTTCATTAATAATCATTGTAGGCATAATAAATTTCTTACTTAATTTTTTACTTACTATTTTTATTGTATTTCACACTCTTAAATTAGGTTTGAGTTTAATACACATTAGTAGACTTATGAAATGATTGAATTATGAAAAAAAAATTATCCTGATTTATATAAAATCTGTAACAAGATATAGTGGAGGATGATTGGACATATTAAGGAGCAAAAACAACTTTATGTCCTTATAGAGTCTATCCATTCCCACACAACAAAAGAACTAGATTGTTCACCGCACATATTGAATTTGAAGAAAATTTAGCTATGTCATTAAAAACTCAATCACCAATTTTTTGTTACCATTCAAATAACTTTCTCTTATTTTTTTCTACAATGTAGATATCATTAAAATTTGTTGCAACATTTGTGAATTGGTCAAACACAAACATGTTACTCTACCTAAAAACAATATAAACTCATTCATAAAATCTTTAGATGTGTTCATATAAATCTTCAAGTGATTATATCACAAATTTCTTCACCAGCTGAACATCAATATATTTTATAATTTTATATCTAAGTTTATAATGGATGAGATACATTCACCAACTTGAGAGTGTCAAAAAATTATTCATCTTGTCTTTTTTACATTAATTTCTATGTTTGGGATTGTTTAACCTATGTAAGCCCAATTTAATATAATTGTTCAACCTATTTAAGAACTAGACCAGTTCAGTCCATTAATCTCTGATCAGATCAACCTACTATGTAACTATCGAGACTAGCATAGAAAACTTGTCCTTCTCCGTTTAAACTGTTTTTCCATTTTTTTCCCCTCCATTTCACTACACCATCAAACGCAGACCTAAAGAGGAGAACAAGATGAGCTTGTGACAATTCTCATCAATATCTAATCTTCTAGCCCCACCATGTTATGGCCAGCTTGATTTCTACGAAAAGAAGAGAGTGAAATTCATTCAATATCAAAGATTTGAGAAACCCCAAAGTCATCTACAAAGCAAGGCATACTATGAATATCACAATTTGGAAGGCATATTAATTGAGCGCATCTAGTTAATATCCAATCATTCCTTCGGTACATACAAGAAGATGTATGGATTTTGTCAGGTGGATGATAAAAATGGGCTCTAATATCCTATTTTTTTAGTCATCTGATTTGAAGCTAATTGGATCCTAGTCAATCTAAACATAGAAAAATATTCGTTATTGCTGAATTAATTTTGATCAACGTAAAAAGTTTATGGGCCACGTAAGTTGAGATCCTTTCTCTGGCACTGTATATCGGTGAGAATGATTGGTGGGTTCTTCACTCGTTAAATTTCATAAGTACAAGCGTGCAACATTTTGTTCACAAAGAACTGCCTTTCTGGATCCAATAATCTAATCTAAATCACAATTTAATTAATGGGTATCAGAAGGAAGCACCTAAATAAGCACACAGAATTTTAAAACCACATTGGAGCAAGGGTAAAGTTTCTGCAACATATGATTTATGACAGGACAAAATGTAGATTGTAAACTAAGATACAAACATATGTTGATAAATAAAAAGTGGAGCAAGGCAATGGATTTTCTGATTCAATCCGATTAGAGGCCTGCAGTAAGAAAAAAAAAAAACCAGTTGCAAAGAATTTTTTAAAAAAACTATCCAAATCCCATTATCGATCTGAGGCAAAGGCATTCAGATGACAAATCCTGAATCTGATAAAATAAATGGTATATCTACATCTGTATCGTTCAATATCAGGGACAAGGAAGCTATACACTTCAAAGGACAGCCCTGTAATCAGAAATGTGCTCGTATAACGCCTGAAAATAATGAAAAAAATATGGTATTCTTTTCAGTTCTGTGCATTCATAGAGCTGAACACATGCAGGTCCATTAATCTCCTGTAATGGCCCTGCTCGATTTCTTCCTCATTTGCGCGGTGGAGGAGGAGGAGCTCAATTACACAATCCTCCCAATCAATGCCACCAGCCCCCTGTCTGCGCCTCTTCTTGGCCCCTTTTCTGTCCAGGGAAGATGGTACTCCTCTGTGCCAGAGTTATCAGAAGATGGCCTCATAACCCTGCTAATCCGATGCTTTGCCGCCGCTATTTTCTCCTTCCTCCTCTGCCGTGCTTCGAGCCCAGCCACAAAGGATGGGGGAGGAGGATCATAGCCCACATCCCTCTCCAATATCTGCTCCAGTGAGAGGTCCTCACTTGACAGGCCACCATAGCTGGTAGACCAGAGACGAAGCATGCCCTCTCTGTTCCTCTTCCTCACAAGGCTCCTCTCAGATTCCCCTGCCGGCTCTACAGCCTTGAAAAGCAGCGACGCTTTCTCATAGGCATGGGACAAGCACTCTGCTGAAAGCTTGACTTTCTCCATCTCCTCGGCGGGCTGCGAACCGGCACCAGCAGTGATAGTCAGCAAATACCTGGAGTCTTCATCCCCGGCGGGTTGGAAGCCTGAACCAAACTGACCCAGATCCAAAGATCCGTCCTTTGATTTCCTTTCCATGCATTTTAACAGTAGGGGAGCGTTATGGAATATGTTCTTGGCTGTAACATCCTCTCCCCAGGGCAGCAGCACCTTGGCGACCTTGACCAGAGTCTCCAGCAGCTCCCTCTTTCTCAGCTTGCAGGTGGCGGGCCTTGCATAAATGTGATCTGCGATCTCCTCCACATTGGCGGCCACCCCGTTCACCTCTGCGACAAACCATGTCACCGCAGCCACCAGTGGGAGAGGCTGCCGCCCGGTGGAGAGGAACCACTTCACGGCGCACTGGAGAAGAAATTTCCCTTGCTTCAGCATCTCCTCGGTTGTTTCTTGCTCAACTCCGGCAAGGCCAGGGCAACTCCTCACCGTCCTCTCCAGGTGCTGCACAATGTCGAACTCCGGGAGCTGGTGGAGGTTCAGGAACTGGCAGACGCGCGTCACCATCCGGCCGACCTCGCGGGTGTCGCGTCCAATGGAGGCCGCGGCCTCGGCGATCGAGAGGGGGAGGCGGTTCTTCCGCATGGTGATGCAGACGCAGGCGGCGACGAGGACCGTGAACCAGTCGCCGGCGCCGAACTCGCCCTCCGTGACCTCGGAGACCATGGCGCGTACCTCGGCGGAGCGGGCGGCGGAGAGGCCGATCATGGAGGTGATTCTTCCGATCTCGGTGTCGCCGAGGTAGATATTCCGTTCCCTGGTGCCCGATTCCCCGACTGAATGGACGATGGCCCCCGTGGAGCGACCATCGGAGGTGAAGGCCTGGGACTGGAAGTTGTCGGCGCACTGCTCGACGCCGCAGGAGCTACAGACGCGGAGACCGCCGGCCGGGTCGAGGACCACGCTCCTCTTCCCGCAGCGGTTGCAGCGGTCCATGGCGACCTACGAGGAGCTGCGGCGCCGACTCTGGGAGGGCCAACGGCAGGCAGAGTTCCAAGACGGGAGATAGATAGAGAGAGAGAGAGAGAGAGAGAGAGATGTCAGAGGACCGCCTCAGTTGGGGGAAGGGGGTTTAGGGTTTATTCTTCTCGGGTCTCCGTCTTCCTCCTCTGGCTGTTCGTCCTCCCTGACGGCCCTCACACGATCGTTGGCAACACCAAGAAACCCATATCCCCAATAATCGCCTCAAATGCCAGCACCATCTTTCTCTCTCCTCCCGCCATTGCCACCGCAGTGAGATCTACTCGCGGGGATAAATGGAGACCTACCCAGAACCAGAGAGGAAGAAGGGGGCAATGGGCTTGTCTTCCTGAGGGATCATCCTCCCCCTTCCACGGTTGGCGACGATTTAGGGATTCGGGGAGGAAGAAGACGCCGGCGAACCTTCTGAAGACGCCGATGAGAACCCAGATTTGCAGAGGCGGCTCGGCAGCGTAGCCGGGATCTTCCAGGCCCTCAATCGCCACGGCCGCCTCACCAGCCGAGCGAGAGAGAGAGAGAGAGAGAGAGAGAGAGGTGGGGTTTAGAATTTATAAGGTCGTCGTGGCTAAAAAATTGCCATTTTTGGATCATTCTAATTGCACTAAACCACGGTAAACAATGGGTTAGTACTTATCCCTAAAAATTATTTACTACGGTTATTATCTATAATGGGTAAGTTTTGGCTGCATTATGGGCACTGTCGGACGAGCTAATTGGGCGAACAAATTAGTTAATTTTAATGGAAAATAATTATGCAGTTTTTAAAATAAGGTACAGAGAAAGGTGGCAAAGAATGTTCTTATTAGATTATTTGATCAGTTTATAAGCCCAATAATTCCGAATATATATAGTCAGCTGAGGAAACAAGAATGACGAGGAATTATAGTCCAAATAATGTTTTCGAATAATTATATTATGCGTTTTTTGTGTGCCATCTATACAACCCCTTCATACTAGGTTCATCATGTAACCAAATTATAGTTGACTAATTATAGCAATCCGGTGAGATGGATCGTTGACCTTCTCTCACCTACTAATTCATGCGTCTTTTTATTCAAGATATTAATATTTTTACTACAAATAGTAATATTTAAGCTAGAGATAAAAAGTCCCACAAACACATTGATGTACTATAACAGTTCATTCAAAGGGAGTAACTACTAAGTATTATTTTGTTTTTTTAGCAAAATTTTCGGGATAAATTTAGTCAAAAACGTGCAATGAAGCGCACCGACGAAGTGCCCAGAAGCTGATTGGGGGCACATTTCAAAGAAATTGGGTCATACTCTCGTAATAAATGCCAAATGTGCTGACAACGTAAAAAGTCAGCGCTTTTTTATAGCGACAAAATCATAGGGAGACGATCAGCGACTCATTTGACTTTGGGTGCGTAGTCAAGGGAAGAAAAAATTATTAGCGATAATTAGTCTGGCCCTTCTTCTTCCCCGGCCAAAAATCACTTTTTCTACGCCTACGTACCGTTGTTGTGGTCAAAGGTCCGTTCTTGCAGAGTACTGGCCCGGCCCAGGAAGCCCGTCCTTGTGACCGGGCAGAAAAGTCAGAGCCACCGCACTGGGAGGCGGCTCGCTCAAACGGACCTGAGGAAAGCAACAGCTCTCCGGAGGTTGACTTCAACAGATAACGGAAGATCCTGATTGCGTGGGGAGATCCGAAGAAGGGGGAGCAACAGTTCAGGTGGGGAGTCCGGCGACCGCCTGAATCAGTTGTAGATGTTGGCCGCCCGCCGGATTTTCACCACCAACCGAGGCCGCGACCCTCTCCCTTTCCAGCAATCCATTTCCCGAATTGGGACGAATGACAGCGCGGAGCTTGCCATTTCTGCGCGCTCCCTCTCCCCCTCCGTCCTCTTCCTCTCGCCGACCTCCGGTTTCCTCTTCTTCCTCCATCCTCTCTCGTCTTCTACTGCTGCACCTTTTTAAGTTTTCCACTTGAGCTCTGTGCACGTGCATTGGAGAAGATGGCGGAGTCGGGAGGGGAGCCACGGGAGGCGGAGGCACCGGCCCTTGGAATTCCGCCGCCAGCCGTTGACTCCAAGCCGTTGTGGTTCACGCCGAAGAGGTACGCGCCTCCTGCCCCCGGTTTCTCATCTCAGCTGTCATTTCCTTCTCACCCAAAATTTCTGTCTGCCTGTCCTTTGATCTTCAAAGGTTGCTTCAAGTTAGGATTTTCCAGCTGAAGCAGAGGGTTTCCTGCATGTCTTCAGCTTCCGTCTTCTCTCTGTTTTTCTTTTCTATTCTTGGCGCTGCATTGCGCAGCCGAGTATAAAAATAATGGTAGGGCGTGTAGAAGAAGCCAATTTTCTGTGGAAGGCGTCTGCTGCTAAACGGCCGCCCCTCTGCTCTGCTGTAGCTTTCCTATGACAGATCTCCTTCCTCTTCCCATGGAGTGGGTGGGTATCTACGCCGCTGGTTGTTCTTCATCGAGGGGTTCTCAATGATGACTTCCCCTTTTTGTTAGAGCAATGATGGCGAAGCCCTTTCTCGTCGGTATGGAATGGCCAGATTAGGAACATATATTATAGTCAACTGTCGAGCTGATGGTAAACTATAGATGTCTGCAGTTGGGGCTGTAAGGGTTTGGACGACAGCATTGATGGTAATCCATTCAATGCTGGTTGAGACAAATGGTTGACCTGAATTCAAGGTTGGGTGACTGAGACTTGGTCGTTGACTCTTAAAACAGGGAGTCAGATTGAAGGGCATCACTCTGATTGACTTATACAAGTCGCATGGTGTGAAAGAACTGAATCTGATTCTCTCCGAGTTTATGGCCTCTTTCCCTTGATTTGGTCGGTATTTTTCAAAAGTTGAGTCAAACTTTGTCTAAATCAGCTGAGACCCACTGATCTTACGCGGATTAACCTGTAGTTGATCACTTTGACCTCTGTAAAGTTATTACCGATGGCAGAGGGAAAAGAAATGACTGTTGGGTGAGCATTCAGTGAAAAAAAAAATATCTTCCTCTTCGTTTTTTTCTGCCATTGCCTCCACCTCGATCTGATTCATCTTTTATATAAAATTAAATAGGACTCGAAAATAAAAATAATAATTTGATAGCGTAATGCTATTGTCTTCTTATATTGTTGAGTGTAATAAGACACAAGGATGAATCTGGGAGAGTCTAATACATTTTTTTGGTATTGGAGCCTCTGCTATTCGAGCAAAGTTTCCTGACATAAGTTATGTCACATTTTGAAAAAACTATTATATGATGTATGATCGCAATACTTCTTCACATATCTTGTACTTTCAGTGTGAAAATGTGTAACTTTTCTTGATGGTGACCAGGCAACGTCTTCTCTGTTTATTGTTTTTTCTAAAAACTTCATGTTATACTGGATATCATCAATTTTTGTGCTGTCTATGGTTCCTGGGGTCATTCCCAATCTTCGAGTGGTTATGGAAAAAGATTGCTCCATCTATATTAAGCTATTTTTTATTTTCTGCAGGTTACTTGTGATCTTTTGTATGATAAATCTATTGAACTACGTTGACCGAGGTACAATAGCAAGTAATGGAGTGAATGGGAGTCCTAGAGCATGTGGCAAGAGTGGCATATGCGATTCGGGTAGTGGAATACAGTAAGATCGATCTTGTTATTTCCTTTTATGTTTACCTACTTCGTAATTTTTCTTGTATGGTGCATAATACTTGGAGATGCTATTTCAAAGCATTCAATTTTTTTTTAAAAAAAAGTCTACCATGTGATGTCAGGTTCTATGAATTATTGCATCAGCAGGTTATCCAATAAAGACAAGCAGTTTGACGATATGAATGTCATATATTTAAATGATAAGTATCATCTTCCGGGGACTGAAATTTCATTAGCTTGTATTTTAGCCACAACCCATTTTGTTTGTCAGATAGCCACATAATATGCCAGGTTTTTAACTGCTTAATATGTATCCAACTCTGTTATTCTAAAAGCCATGAATTTGGCTAAAGTTAGTGGAGAGTTATGCCGGATTCAACATTATTCAGGCATTATTTTTCTCTTTCTAGGATTCCAGACAGAATAAATGGTTGACCATTTTTCTCATTCCTTTTACTGTTTTGGAGTGTGCCACATATTCAATTAAAGCATTAATTTTTGCTTTTAATTTTATTCCACAGAAAAATATAAACATTTTACCCAGGCATTCCATGTCCCTCCCTGTGTATTAAGAGAGCAGTGCAACAATTATATACTCGCCCCATGCAGTGATATTTTACTTTGCAACTTATGGATCATCTGTGCACTGGGCTTAATGACATCGTTGATGATTGACAAATGTCTGAAAAAGTTCTTTGGATTTTCTTTTACTTATCTGCCATTGCACTTCATGTCTATTTTTTGGAAAATGAGGAATTTTAATGTTATTAGAAGCACTTGTTTTTGTTTTGGTTTGTCAGTTGACCCCTTGACAATGAGTGCAGGGGAGATTTTAAATTGAACAATTTTGAAGATGGCGTTCTATCATCTGCATTTATGGTCGGACTTTTAATCGCTTCTCCAATTTTTGCATCCTTAGCAAAGAGGTTTGTGCCATGCTGAATCAACTAATATCTTTTTTTTTAGTTTATTCGGATATGATGATCCATCTTCCCTTGTACCTATCAGTAGATTCTAATGACTCCAATTGATTATTTTATTTGTATACGTAGCCTTTTCATTTCATCTTTGTATCCTTATGCACTTGTGATCATATTTTAAAATAATGGAGTCAATATTCCTTGACTGATTCTTGGGAATAGTTGAAAGCGTGTGGATGACTTTTTGGCTTCTTAAGTGGGAATGTAGCATATAAGGCTTTGATATTTTGATGATCCTATTTTGAGAATTCAAGGTTTTAAAGTGGGCGAGAGTGCAGTTCTTCCATAAGATATGGCTACTCTGTTTTTGGTACAGGAGTTTCATCCCATGCTTGCTATTGCGGTTTATTTTCTTTGTTGTTATTTACCCATCGTGAATTGCACACATACACTCCTTAGTGACTTCTCCAATGTTCAAAAATGAAAGGAAAAATTGGTGCTCGCTGAATTGAAATGATACCAGTGCAACTACAGTTCATCAAGGGTATCAGTGCTATCCTCTAGAACTAATCTGTTGTTCTTCCATGTTCCAACGATTATCTGGTTTATACAATGTTAAAGATGAAGGAGCTTTCCTGTCTGCTGAGACAGAGGGGATGAGCAGCAGAAAGACTACCTCAAGTTTTATTCAAGTTTATCTCCCATCAGATAGGGAGAGAATCGTACATCACATTCCTAATATGCCCACAGGCTACATTGTGGCAAACATTCCACCTAATTCTTACAGATACAAAAGACCAAAAACCTCTCAACATTCTTAATTCTTGCATGGGGAAATTGTGTACACCATATTCCCATTTTCAAGGACATCTCTCCAAAATCACGTAAAATGAAATATTGATAACAATGTGTTATAGTTATACTGCCTTATAAGCACGTGAGAAGAGGTTTACTGTACACGTTCCTGGAAATATGACATGTTTCAGCAGTCTACTCGGAAGTCGGAAAACGTCTTTTTGCATGTCTTAGTGTGGCTGCAGGGGTGATATCTACAGAGGGGACGCCGGATTAGGATGATTTGGCCATAGAGTCATACAACAGCATACAAGTCATGGATTCAAAGATAATCTATTCAAAATTTGCTCATCGTATCTTAATCGCTGTTGAAAAAAATGTAAGAACCATTGAAATAAACGAATGCATCATGCGGTTTTTTGTTGAAATAAACGACTATATCATGCTTTTTTGAGTGTTTGGGTCCATTATTGATACATGAACCACAGTAAATACCGGCCAGTTGAGCCTTACCAGGGAAACTAAAAAGCTGATTGACGCTATCTTTACTTTTAGTTCTAATTGATGTTTGGTAATTTGTTATAACTTAACTTCACCATTTCATTTGCAGTCATAATCCATTTAGGCTAATTGGAGTCGGACTGTTAGTGTGGACATTGGCTACAGCTGGTTGTGGTTTTTCATTTGATTTTTGGTCCATTACCATTTGCCGTATGTAAGTGCACCTCTTATGCTGGGTTTTCACGTTTAAACGTACAGGGATTCATCCACTTGCTGCCCTAAGTTCACCTTAAAAATTACTTGTGCTTAGGTTTGTTGGTGTTGGTGAAGCGTCATTTATAAGTCTAGCAGCTCCATTTATTGATGATAATGCTCCTGCTTCTCAGGTTTGTTTCTGCTCTTTTTTTGGTTTTTATTCATTTCTATGTTTTTATTACAATTAATCTGCCATAATGTAGCCTTTTTTGTGCTTTTAAATCTTGTTTGTAGTGTAAGAAATTCGTATTTCTTTCTGCTTTTCTGCTTCTTTCTTCAGTAAAAATTTCAAGATGTACCGGGGTCAAAAAATAAAATTCTAGATAATATCCATCAGGAAGTGCTCAGAGCAGCCGAGCAGCCATTTGATATTGCTACTCCATTATCTTGAGTTCGCATTTATGG
The DNA here is from genome assembly GCA_024713555.1 of Spirodela polyrhiza. Lineage (NCBI taxonomy): Eukaryota > Viridiplantae > Streptophyta > Magnoliopsida > Alismatales > Araceae > Spirodela > Spirodela polyrhiza. The sequence goes on along the minus strand of CM046529.1, from coordinate 878,397 downwards.
AACTCAAATTGCCAACCTTATTATGTCTCCTGAGTTTAGAGCCAATAACAGAATTTTGAAGAATCTATTTGCTATGATGGCCAAATAAAGTGATGACTCCGATGGGTTTACGGCCTGTTGGATTCAAATAGAGGAGACGTGCCAAAGTATACTATGGGTTTTTACTAGCATATCAATCTTGTGAGCGAAAGCTAGATCGAATTTTGAAAATAGCCTGTAGACCAGGTCAGTTGGTATCAGGTTTGCATAGCTCTGTTTTCAAGAAGGAAACAAAAAAATTGATGCCTAAAATAAAAATTAACTATGTTCATAATGCTTAGAGAGAACGTGAAAAGTGGATCTGTTTCAGTTGGGCTAATTTTTTTTTACTTTGAAACTACCATAAAATGGGAACTACAGAGGAGCATTGGAAGATAGATATCATTGAGGAGTCTGACAATGATTATGGAGGGTTATCAGCAGATGAACCACTCTTTCAATGTTGAAGTTAGATGGTAAAATGCCAATTAATATTGAAGGAAATGTATTTCTTGAATTGATGAACAAAGGTACAACAGAACAAGAACACAAAGGGTTAGAAATGACCAGTTAGAGTGACTGACCACCTTGGAGGATGTTCGAGAGATCTTCCCACTCTCCACTAAGTCCACTGTCCTGGATACCCCCTGTTGCCGATCTCACCCCCTTCTTATATGTCCGTGGTCCCCTTTTTGCCTCCTTTGCTAACCATTTCTTGGGACTGGTTCATCCTCTCTTTCAGTTACTGACCCTGCCAGTTCACCTTCTGTCAGTTGGGGGCACCTCTTATGACATTGCTGATATGTTATTATTGGTGTTATATTATTAGATATGAGAAATGAAAGTCTATTGGCAGATATCTTTGGTTTTTCTTAAAGTAGATAATACTACCAGCGGATACTTCTCTCTTGCCTCTCATCTCTCCTGGGTTATGGTATGAGTTTAGGCAGTGGGGGCAGGGGATAAAATATGCTTAGAAAGGTATGAGCATGGAGGTTCTCCCCTTTTGTTCTAACCTGGTAAAACACCAATTGATATTGAAGGATTTCACTTTTTGAATTGAAGAACAACGTACAACAAAGCAAGAACACTGAGGGTAGAAATGACCAGTTAGAGTGACTGATCACCTTGGAGGATGTTCAAGAGATCCTCCCAACTCTCCACTTGGTCCACTATCTCCGGATGCCCCCTGGGTTGATCTCCTTCCCCCTCTTATATGTTTGTGGTCCCCTCCTTTTAGCTACTCTGCTAACCATTTTTTGGGATTGGTTCATCTTCTCTTTCATTTATTGACCCAGCCGGTTCACCTTCTGTTGGTTGGAGGCACCTCTTATGATGCCGCTGATATGTTATTAATGGTGTCATATCATTACTCCCCTCCTTATTAATCAATTTGTCCTCAAGTTGGAAATTTTTCTTGAATGAGTTTCACTGATTCCCAAGTTGATTGAAACTTAGGAATGGGGGAGGGGCCCCTCTGTTAGCACCCCTTCTTACTGATAAGATATCCAGAGGTTCCACCACCCATTCCATGTCTTCGGTGAGATGCAACAGAACAGGTTGTGACTGATGAGAAGGCCCTAATACTTTGCAGAGTTGAGATACATGGAACACCGGATGAATCTGCGACCCTTTTGGTAACTGCACGCGATATGCCACCTCTTTGATACATTGGGTGATCTCATAAGGTCTGAAGAATTTGGGAGCTAGTTTCTCATTTCCCCTTCGTGCGAGTGACTTCATTCGATAGGGTCTCAACTTGATGTATATCTTCTTTTCAATATTCAGTTGGACATCCTGTCGACCCTTGTCTTTATACAACTTCATATGTGCTTGAGAATTATGTAACTGCTCCTTCAATAAATCAATAGTCTGGTCTCGCTCCTGCAAGTACCTGTCTAACTCCTATTGGTGATTTGGGGGCTCCATATCTTACCACATGGGATGGTTCTCAATCATAGACCACCCTAAATGGGATTGTTTTAATGCTTGTGTGGAATGAGGTGTTGTAACTATATTCTGTCCATGGTAGCCACTTGTGTCACAATGTAGGCGTGTGGGATGTGAAGCAGTAGAGATAATTTTTATCCCTTTATTCACCACCTTTGTTTGCCCGTCAATTTGAGGGTGATAAGCTGAACTCATGTGGAGTTTGGTCCCTTACAGTTTCTGTAATACTTCCCAGAATCGGCTGGTGAATACTCGGCCACGGTAAAAAATAATCGATTTCCTTTGGTTGATCTCCTTCCCCCTCTTATATGTCTGTGGTTCCCCTTTTTTAGCTCCTTTGCTAACCATTTCTTGGGACTAGTTCATCTTCTCTTTTATTTACTGACCCAGCCGGTTCACCTTCTGTCGGTTGGAGGCACCTCTTATGACGTCGCTGATATGTTATCAATGGCATCATACCATAACCTTTTTATGAATAGTTTTTTTCTATTGGGCACCACATAATCAAGATAACTGTCAAGAATAATGGGGAAAAAAGTTTTCTCTATAATCCTTTATTTTCTAACTTTATTTTTTAAATCTCCAGTACAGTGCCTGAAATTTCCAAACTGATAACTGCTAATCTCAATTGCGAGTATTATCCATCAGAACAAGACCTCGGAGCAACAGCCTACTGTTGTACGCCATGTTTACCAATGGCAGGATGTCTACCATGTAGCAAGTCCACCATTAGTGATGGATACTAGAGATTTTTTGAGTTGAAAGGATATGGATTCCCAATTATATCAGGATTTATCTGATTGGGACGAAAATGACCTGTCTTTCCAGTAATCCTTGTCCGTTTACTAGAAATAAAGAGTTTACATCTTTTTTTATGAAGGGTTGATTACTTGTCAGTTGTCCAAGATGCTATTAAGAAAAGTCACCATATGTTGTCTTAAGTCCAAGCTAACATAGGTGACTTCTATTCTTTTCTAATTTGATGTTCTTTCTTTTCATGTTAACAGAAAACGGCATGGCTTTCAGTGTTTTACATGTGCATACCCACTGGCATTGCACTTGGTTATGTTTATGGAGGACTGGTAAGGTCCATTCCTATCATAATCCTGTTTTGATTTTTCTCAAATTATCAATTGTGCAAAAGCTTATGTATATAGAAATTTGTGTACCATCAGAGTAGATCTTTGTTCTTGATTAGTTATCTCTGATTCCACATTCCTTTCCTTTATCTTAGAAAGTATACTTTTTCTCATGATGTTTTACAAGTAGTTTGATCCAGAGAGTTGAGGACTTTAGTCGTTGTTTTCTCAATTCCATTGATTTTTATCGTCTATATGATTTCTTCGTGTTAGCATGCCTCTAAATCATTTTTTCATCAACAAGGTAGATTCGCCTTCTGTAAGCGATTCTAAATTCATGAAAAGACTTGCCTTTTATATAAATTCCTGCTAACATGGGCCAATTCAGTTGAAAGAGATTTATTGCAGTTAATTCATGCGTTTAGGTTTGTCAGTACTCAAAGTTCTCTGCTAATGGTACATATATAAGTTCTCTATGTTGCAACCTTTTTTCTGGAGACCAGCTCAGTTTTTGTCCCTCTTTTAGTAATCTTGTTAGTTCTATTAAAATGCACTCTCGTTGTTTAAATGCAGGTGGGGAATCACTTTAACTGGCGTTATGCATTCTGGGGAGAATCAATTTCGATGCTCCCATTTGTTATTTTAGGTTTTGTTATAAAGCCATTGCAGCTGAAAGGTATATTCTCTTTTAACATAATTTTCTTTGTTTTCCTTCTTTCTCATTTGAAGTGATTCATCCATATTTTTTACTGCTTAATATAGGTTTCGGTGTTTCTGAAAAAGAAGAGTCCTTTGTCACTGGACCTGTTCCAACGATTCAAGATCCTCCTGGTGGGTTTTCATGCTATCAACTCTAAATAATTTTTTGTCATAAACTGTTTTGCCTCAGAGGGAATCTTCACTCCCTATTTTACCACTGTAATTTTAAAGTTTTATGCCAAGTCGTCCATCAGTAGTGAGCTCTGTTATCGATGATGACATAACCAATCTCTGTTGATTTGAGCGTTGTAGTTAATAATCAAGTGTTTAATCTTCTGCCAAATATTAACCCAGTATTTCAGAGGTCTGTCTAATGAGAGAGGAAATATTTTAAGCGGATAATAGAAGTGATAGCTTTGGTTGACGTAACGTTAATGTCAGTTTTTTTTATAAGGATTTGGGTATTTCTTTGTAAGGGACACCCTTTGGGCAAAGATACACATTTACAGCGTATGGAAGGGAAATTAATACCTTTCTGGTGGCATCTGTGTAATTAATTAAGAAATTGCTGTCGATTCATTTGTTCTAACTTTATGCCATGTATGTGTAATTTAGAAATATGACTGATCTTTACCCATTCCAGCATACTAGAACTCTAGATTTCTTTTGTTATATCTTCAATTTTTCTTCTCAGTGGCTTTTGTTCGCATTAACAATTAAACTTTTCTTTCAGGTCAACAGGCCCTGGAAAATGGCATATCAGTGAGAATCGTGAATTTGAATGATATATCCTCTAAGAAGCCATCATTGTATGTACATCATATATCTAACTAACCATGTCTCTTAATGTTTTTAAATGGATATCGTTCATACTATCGGAGATTAGTGCAGTATCATGCTATAGTTGCATTATAGATCTGTAAATGTATAATCAGAGCAAAGTTTTGGTACCTCCATATGTTTAGCAATTCCTTTGGAAACATCCTTCCTGAAAACCTTATCAGAAATACTTTATTCCATCTTTGGGTGCATTTTCAGAATTTTTCTCTTTCAGTATTTCATTTGAAATCGTATTGGACTCATGTTATTCATTTATACAAACTTTTCACCAAATGTATGATTTGGATAGAAAGGTATGTTACATTCATGCACCCACCAAAACCCATAACAACAATTAATTTTCATTGTCATCATGTTTTGGTTTCACTGGGAAGGAGTACTTGTGTAGACCTTACTTGATCATGTATGTCATCATGAAAGTAGTACTGCATATGTCGAACTGGGATCTTTTTCTCTTTGATTTTTGGGAGATAAAACTAATACCATACTATTTTGTTGTTTTTGGTTTCGCTTATGGTTAGATTTAAGGCTGCTCAAAAGATTTCAAGGCAACTTGCGAGTTTTTGGAGAGACCTAATGGATCTCTTGGTTAATAAGGTCTATGTCACAAATGTTGTCGGTAAGTTTTTGACCATCTTTTATCTACAACTAATCCCGTGATGTTTTTCTTCCCCTTGTTTTCTCAAGTTGGGTTGCATCATCATCTGATTGAAAAAGAATTAGTATTCAGTTTACTGAAGGTCCAGTCAATGACACACCTCACCGCTCCTGTTACCTGCAAAGAGAACTAGAATGATATAAGCATTTGGAAATAACTCCTCCAGTTAACATGCATTTACCTCTCCTTGTTTAGAACTGTCTACTGCTGCTGCCCATTTTCTGAAAACGTTCCTGGATGCGGTGAATTTTATAATTTCGTATAGTTTCCCATATGTTTTTTTGTCGCCATTGAGTTGTTGTGCTTCTGTGTACTGACGCTTCTGCAACTTGGATTTTCTCAGGTTATGTAGCATACAATTTTGTTGTAGGTGCTTACTCCTACTGGGGCCCAAAGGCTGGGTATTCCATTTACCATATGGTATGCCATAGTTTCTGTTAATGTCTAATTTTTTAGCATGCTCCATGGTATTTTATTCAATATGAAAATCCATTTGGTTGCTTAGGCTACTTTTACCTGCCTAGCATTGGGTCCTATGTTTCTAGTGTAATCTGAATACGCTTAAAGTTTAACTTTATATTTTTTTTTTGTTTCCAAAAAACTCCCGATTATATTTACTATCCCTCACCCACTTTTCATTTTTGATACGAGTTTATATTTTTCTCATTCTGCTCTATTTGGAGGGTGGTGTGGGGTTGGTTTGTGAGGCCTGAGGAAACGTGACCCATGGACAGGTCCAGGTCCTTGATGCTAGAATTGTGTCAAAGCAAGCTCATATTCTGGGAAATGAAGCTTAGAAGCCTTATCACAGGCCTGGTCTACGTAGTTTCCGATGTATTCTTATACTGATGGCATCATGTTTACTTGAAGCCCCGGAAATCTAGAACAACTAGAGGGAGATGAGATACCTACCCGCACCTATTGAAACAAATTCAAGCTTTCTTCTAGTTACAATTAATCTCTTCCGATTTCCATTTCCAGATCTGCCCTTGCTGCTATTAAATGAAATGTGCCTGTGAAAGGTAAAAAACTGTTTTTCGTGGAAAAATGTATACAAAAGTGTGACCTTGATAAAGATCATCGGAACCATTTTTTTAAAATTTAACAAAATTATGGAACTAATCTCATTTTTAAAAGAAATGATTCAAGTGATATTTCTTGTTCTCTATTGTTTGGTGATATTGTTTTTTATGGTTGCGAGTTGGATTCCTTTCTGTAGGCGCACTCCCTCATATCGCTAAGACGACTCTTGTGTGTCTACCTTCTGCAGAAAAATGCAGATTTGATGTTTGGAGGGATAACAATAATCTGTGGCATCCTTGGAACATTGGCCGGTGGTTTCATCCTTGATCTCATTCAATCTACGATATCCAATGCTTTTAAGGTGGACATGATTTTACGTAAATTAATATCACCCTTTTACGAAATTCTTGGTGACAGACAACATCAATGGAAAAAATTAATTTTTTTTCACCTCGCTGTGTGAGTGCTTGCATGAACTCTTTATCTCAAATTGCAGCTTCTGTCTGGAGCAACTTTTCTTGGGGCTGTGTTCTGTTTCGGGGCTTTTTGCTCAAAGAATCTGTACGGTTTCTTAGCGCTCTTTTCCATTGGAGAGTTGCTCATTTTTGCGACCCAGGTATGGCCATCGATCGTCATTGATCCATAATATGATCATCTTGAATGCAAACCCACTGTTTTATGATAGTTCTGTATTGTTTTCCCATTCATTGTCCATGTTCTTGCTTTGACCGTCCATTAGATCCTTAATTATTGGTGCTATCCAATACATGTTTGATGCTTTCGAGCAGCATGCTGCTTTGATATCATCTTACCCCAAAAAAAGTGTTGGCATTAAAGAACATTTAGGGTAATCCACGTCTAAATATGTTAGATGAAAGAGCAATGAAAGCCATGAGTGATTTCAGTCAGAGATTTCTAATCCAATGGTTTATATTTAATGGGAGATGCATAAACGTTATTTTATATTCATTTAACCTATTACCAGACTACCAATTTTTTTATAGGCCTCTCTCTCTACTTCTCTCTCTCTCTCTCTCTCTCTCTCGCTCTCTCACAAGGGTTTTGACATTATTTACTCTTTATCAGGGTCCTGTGAATTATGTGTGTCTTCACTGTGTCAAGCCCAGCATGAGACCGCTATCTATGGCAATGTCTACTGTTTCCATCCACATACTTGGTGATGTCCCATCTTCACCACTAGTCGGAGTTCTACAGGTTTGTTTTATACTCCGACAGTAGTTTCCTCTCGATTTGATCTTTTTATTCCTTGCATGAGTAAGATACACTCTTGGTCGTTGAGTATTCAACCTCCATCACCTAGTTCTCGTGACTAATCATGGAATTTCCAGTGAAAAGTAATCCAACAAGTTCTTACGCCATGGAGGTTACTATTCTTCTGAAATTCAGGAGCAATCCAAGATCACAATATATCTAATTTTTTTGGCAATCAAGTTCAGATACCCCATGCTCCTGTTGAAGCTGTTCATGCTGTTCATAGCTCTTACCCCTGTAAAATTAATATAGAACGCACTTTGATTCATGAGTATTTTGACCATTTAATGCTTGATGATCTTATCCCTCACAGGAGTAAAAACACTTTCTTGGTCGTTTAGTATTCGATCTCCATCTTCTGATTGGTGACTAATTGAGAGAATTGCCAATGAGAAGTGATCAACCAAATTCTTATTTTTTGCGGCAATCGAGCCCGGATAACCCATATGCCTGTCGGAGCTGTTCTTATTAGTAATATTATGAAATTATTGTGGATTATGCTCGGATTGATGGGTGTTTGCCCACTTAGATCCCATCCTTCTCTTTGAATCTCTTCTTTTGCAGGACCACGTTGACAACTGGAGGGAGACTTCCTTAATACTGACCTCTATTCTGTTCATCGCATCTGGGATATGGTTTGTGGGTACGTCTCTTTGACTTCTCTCCCCACTGGATGAATGGGATCAGCTTGAAATCCCATTCCTGAAATCTAATAATAAAATAAATATTTCTGAATGAGTTTGGTGATCCGACTCAGTTCTTTCAGTCAGTAAGATGGCCTGGATTGGGCTGCTCCACATCTTGTAGTGTGTTCTTAATTTTTTTAAGACCACTCATACCTGGGCTCCACCGTGGACTTGCTTGGAGCCCACTTCCGGGCCTATTTTTGGGTCTGACCCATGAAAAAGAATGGTCAACTCGGTCTGCAAGTCGCATGATTTTAGAAAATAACATCGAAAACTTGCTCTGGTCTTTGATTCGATCAGAGTTTAGTAAATTCATCGTTTTTTCCCTCTCCATGTGAAATCTGGTTGACTACTCCGATGATTCTCATTATTTTAATTAGTTTTTTGATAGTTAATCGAAGCAGCAACCATTCAATGGACCAGGACGGCATTTATTTACTTTTTATGAACGTATTGGACTTACAGGTCCCCTTCCTCCCCCTCTTGTTCCTCATATGGCAGGAATATTTCTCCGTAGCATCGACAGGTTCAACGAAGAGGCTGAACAGAGTTCTCCCCAGCTGAGAGGTCAAACCCGCAGCCGCTGCTCGCCACAGATCCCTTGCAGTCTTCTGGGAACACCTCATTGTGGTAGGCTGTTGAGACTCTCTCTCTCTCTCTCTCTCTCTCTCTCTCTCTCTCTCTCTCTCTCTCCCTCTCTCTCTCTCTCTCTCTCTCTCTCTCTCTCTCCTCTCTCTCTCTCTCTCTCTCTCTCTCTCTCTCTCTCTCTCTCTCTCTCTCCTCTCTCTCCCCCTCTCTCTCTCTCTCTCTCTCTCTCTCTCTCCTCTCTCGCCCCCTCTCTCTCTCCCCCTCTCTCTCTCTCTCTCTCTCCTCTCTCTCTCTCTCTCTCTCTCTCTCTCTCTCTCTCTCTCTCTCTCTCTCTCCTCTCTCTCTCTCTCTCCCCCTCTCTCTCTCTCTCTCCCCCTCTCTCTCTCTCTCCCCCCTCTCTCTCTCTCTCTCTCTCTCTCTCTCTCTCTCTCTCCCCCTCTATCTCTCCTATCTCTCTCTCTCTCTCTCTCTCTCTCTCTCTCTCTCTCTCTCTCTCTCTCTCTCTCTCTCTCTCAATCTCTCTCTCAAATAGAGCTTTGGGGTTGACTCCCTGTCTCTGTCTTCTGATCTCAGATTCAAAGACGAGCTGGTAGAGTGCCGGGTCTTTGCGTAGAGAGACCCATATTTATCTCCATTGTGGCCGATCATGGAGATCACCCACGTCGCCCGAAGCCAAATACTCTGGTCAACTGTCGGCAAAAATCATGGGCACATCATGAAACTACACTGACGGATCGATCAGATGGTGCTTTGACTAAGTTCAAGATCCAGTTTCCATGTAAATATGGGTATTTTTAATTTAAACCAGTGATTTTCTGGGGATAAAAAGGGAGATTTTTTTAATGTACCCACCTCGAGCAATTTAAATATTATGTCTAAGAAAATAGTTATTTGCTTCAACTTGTGTGGAAAATGTATTTATTTTATGTACATTTATGCTCTTGGACTCTCCTAGACAGCGGTGCCCGACAGCACAAGAAGATTCCCCATGAGATGACTCGGGCCAGATCCGTTGACTCTTCGGAAATAAACCGGGCCCGGCCCGTTCACCCCCTGGTTAGGCCCGAAAACGGTGGGGCCCACAGTCTACGTCGCGTGGTCGGCACGCGCCACCGATGGGTCATCGCCACGTGGCTTCCCGTGGCGGCGCGACCAACCCACGTTCGGACCACAGACTTTGGGTCGTTGCCGTCCTCCCAAAACCGCGGCCATTCTGGGGGAGCCGCCACCCACGGTTTCCATCGGAGCCCAGAGACGGTGCAAAGATCACATCTTTGCGTCTTAAAATTCCATAAATCTTTGGAGCTCTCCCACCGTTTCTTCGGAACCCCATCTCCTCCGCCGCCGCGCCGCCACCCGAACTCCGCCATTTACAAGCTTCTTCCGCCAGCTGCCTTCGCCCATCCTTCTCGAGATCCGTCTCTAATGGCGCCCACTGCCGCAATGCTCCTCTTCTGGTACCAGGACGGCAGCCTCGCCCCTCCCACGGCGGTGGCGCCGCCGCCGCCTTCTGCCGCCGCGCCGTCGCCTGCCCCCGCGTTTCCGCCTGCACTTCCCCTCGTGGAGGCGGCCGCCTGGCCCCGCCGCCGCGGCGTCGGAGGAGGAGAGGAAGCTCCAAGAAGCTCTCGAGCTGTGCTGCTGGTCCCCTTGAGGCCTCTGCGGATACTCTCCTTCTCCTAGCTCCTCTCTTCTTGATCCGTCATCCCTGGTTCTTCGGATTAGTGTTTGCTGTAAATTTGGATGTGAAAGAAAATCTGTAGCAATTTTTCTACGGATGATCTCCGATCAGCTCTCTTCCGCTCGGATCCACCTCCGTGAGCTCCGGCGGAGACCCCGGAAACCCTAATCAACCAGCGCCGATTAAGAAATCAGGGAAGAAGAAAGCCTCGGGCCAGACCCTGTCGGCTCCAAGTCGCTCCTTTTCACATTCATATTTTCGGTTTTCTCCAAGTACATTTTCTCGACTTTTCTTTTGAGTATTTAAAAGTAGAAAATTAAAATAATTATACAAGCTTTTTTATTAAAGTTCTATTAAAATATTATACTATATTTAATTGGGAAGATCCTGTTAAGTATATTATCAGATGATACAAGTGGAGGGATAAAAAACTAAGCATTTAATATGTTACGGCTTATATAAATGCCGTGAAGCCAAAATGAATATTATATAAATGTGGATAAGCCATTCACTAAAGTAGTAGGAATATAAAAAGACAAACTCTTCCTTTTTCAAAGCGATAATTACATTTATTTATATATAATATAATATGTGATTATGATTTACTATTATAACAATAAATACCATCCAATTTATTTCTTGAAGAAGAAGACATTGAATTTTGATGTCCTAGGTAAGTTTTTAAGTGGACAAAATCGTATACCAATAAATTTGCAGTACATAAATAATGTTGAAGTATGTGACATTCCAGATTTCAGTTCATGATAAATCTCATTACAGAATTGTATGATATATTAAGCATAATATCTTAATCTACGAGAAATTAAGGGTCAAAAACTGCAACATTCATATCTCAGTATAAGAAAAATTATGTTGTAAAAAAATGCAAATATCAAACTTCATTTTCAATGCAAGAAAAATTATTAAACTATGTAGTATATTACGCTTTTTATTTTAGTACATGGAAGTTTAATTAAGTAACAACATAGTTATGAAGCTTCATATTCCATTACATTAAAATTATGATACATAATAGCACAACATGTTAAGGTTTTCATCTATACATGGATATTAAGCTACATAATAATCTATACTGATTTCGCCTATCACAATATTTGCCTTAGGGATGTCATGATGCGATCTTGAGAAAAATGATCTTGTAGCACATTTAATCCTAAGACATATTTTTGACAATACAAGTTTTTCTAGTACTATTAATTTTAAGTCATATATTCTGTGACATAAGGCTTATCTACTTGCATACAAATCAAATCTATATGCTTTAGAGTTTGGTACTTGTATTTCGCAAGATAGTTCTTATCTTTTGAAATATTATTCTCAGTATATTGTGTTATTTAAAAGTGTATTATTCACATATTGAAATATGTAACTCGATATATTGCACTATTTTGCAACATCAATATATTAAAAGATGAGACTTGACTATTGTATCATTCTAAAAAATAAGGCTAATTATAATATAACATATTGTAACGTGGCTTCATAGATTGTGATGGTTTGTAATGGAACTTCTTTACTATGATATGAAAGTTCATGAGCCAATATTCTACAAAATAAATTTCATATGCAAAAACATTAGGCCTCATATTCTACATTATTCTACAAAGTCACTTCTCATATATTAAAATTTTAAATTTATACAAAAACCATATTTAGAAATATAAAACTTGATATACTACATTATTTCTACATTATTCTATTATGTACTATTTATATTTTTCTCTTCTTAATTTTCTTATATCTTTATTTATAATCATCGTAGATATTTTCCATTGATCTCAAATTTTTATGGGACCTTTCTAGAGGTTAATCCCTACTTATCCAATCTCTATTGTGCTGATGAAAATTATGTAAAATGACTTCTTGTCTTGGTTAGCTATTTCAGGGAAACTCATGCACCAACTATTTTCTAGAATTTAATTTAATTATTTTTCATATTGATTGATCGATTATGGTGAAGGTCTATCAACAATACCAAGTGTCTATGATCTTTGGACATTTCTAATGCTTGATTCTGGAATGGTGAGCTAAGATCAGATCTCTAGAATAGTGAGCTCAACATATGATTTATTTTCTCACTAATTATCATTAATATTTAATTTAATTAATAATTTACATAATTTAATGTTTAAATTCAACCTTGAATTTTGGAAAATTTTTTTATCACCCCCTCAACGAATGAGGTATGTCGCGCATGCCCAGCTTCACGTAGCGAACCCCTGCTTAAATTCCGAAGAAACTCAGGGCTTTTTCCTTATTTACCCCCGACATTATTTGAAGTAGGGGCCCATAAATGGGCCCTTGAATCCTCCCAAGGCCCAATAAGGGCGGAGCGGGTCAGGCCACCTACCATTGAAGCCACCGACCGGCCCCACAGAGTCCCACTACGTCAGACACGCGGCGACGGAATCACCTACCCTATCCACGTGGCGTTCCCAACCGGCGCTCGCGGTGGGTTCATTTCCTTCTTAACTCCCTAAAAGCATTCTAATCATGGAAAAGCACACCATCTTTATTTTATTTAGATAGCGATCCCAGGAAACATGGGGAAGGAGAGAGGTCCATTCTGGGGTTCCTACGTAAAATCAGGAAAGTCAATGCCTATGCAGAATAAAATATATTTCTTTGAGCTGAACTGAAAAAATGCTTTAAGAATGCGGATAGGCTTGTAGGGTCTGCTTACTTAATGCGAGGGGCGGTAGCGTCCAAGCCGGCGCAATAATGAGCCACATGGCAGGTCCGGAACCGGTCCAGCTCACGCGCGAGCCTATGTCCACGTCACTCGTCCCAACAGCTCCATTATACATTGCCCAACGAACACCCTGGCATTGATATAAAAGAATCTTTGACACTTGTATTCTGCCCCGCGGATTATTTTAAAGCCGTGTGAAGCCACGTGTCACCATCACACTTCCCCACCTCGAGTGATACGGATCTAAATCCGATGCCCGCGAGTTATTTGTTCCGATGTCTACGTCGAGCTTTAATACCCGATTTGGATCCGTTTGAAGTGGATTGTCCAATTCGTTCGAGTGGGGCCGGGGGGCCGGTTGGATTGTCGTCACCGCCCTGGGGTCTTGGCATTACGCGAGGGTTTCCGATATCGGAGGGGATTGCCGGAGAGAAATGCAGCGGAGTAAATGAGGTGGAGGGTGACGGTATCCAAGGAGATAAGAGTCCGAATCTGCCGGCGTGGAATATTTCAAAGAGGACCCTCGCATTGCAGCTTTTTTTTTTTTTTTGAGCGATCGAGGAGACTCGAGTCAACTGATTCCGCGAAGGGTGATAATTTTTGGTCGCGCGAGTGTTTTCTGCGAAATAAAAAAATTTTCTGGGGCCCACCAAGAGCTGAGATAACATATTTGGTGTGGTCCCCACCTGTGGGGCCCAAAGATGCGCTACTTCACGTGACATTTGACTAGTCCGCCTTGCCGCGGGCTCTACTCACGGCGGGCCCGTGGGCTTTTTTATTAGTTGAATTATTTGTGTGACAGGAAGATGGAAGCTCCGTGGAGCCGGGCCCGTAGGCCCGACGAAGCCCTCCCTGAGAGTTTTAAAAGGGTTACCTGGATGGCGGCGAAGCCTCCTCCCCGGGAAGACGCAGGCAGCAGCTCCGCCATTTCAGCGGCTGCTCCGCCGCCGCCGATCTAGCGTGCGCGCACGCGAGCGAGAGAGAGAGAGAGAGAGAGAGAGAGAGAGAGAGAGAGGAGTCCAGTGGTTCAACTCCAGTGGGTCAACTCTGGGGCCACGAGCCCATGTCTGGGAACAGTGGCGGCAGTGGCGGTGTTCTCCTCCCGGGCGGCGGCGGGGGAGGGGGTTGGTAAAGGAGTGGTCTTTTTGCATTTAAATGGGGGAGGGATTTTAATGAGGTAAGGGACGATAGCTGGAGGAGGTTGCAGAGTGGAAATCGGAATTCATCCGGCTGCACCGTATCCTCGCCAGAACACTGCCCATCTCTCTCTACCACCCTGCTTTTATTATCTCTCTGTTGATCCCTCTTCGATTCACCCGCCAATCCGGAAGAAGCGGGCTGAGTAGAGATTTCTGTGCTGTGGGTGTAGAGAGAGAGAGAGAGAGAGGAAGATGGGGCGTTCTCGCAGCTCGAACGGGGTCGGAACGAGGTGGAGAAGGAGGGTGAGATCATGGTCTCGGCCGTGAGATTTCCAAGGCGGATTGGTGCAACTTCTGGCCGCCATGGCAGCTCCGACGCTGCTGGGGTCGTCAACTTCTTTCTGTGCTTCATTCTCTTCTACCAGGAACGAACAGTATTAGGGCAGCCATCGCCGGTTGCGCCGCCGTCCCAGCAGCGGCTGACCTCCGGCACTGAGCTCGCTGCTCTCTACGGCCTCCGCTCTTCTCTCGGTCTCCGCTCCGGCGACTGGCCGAGGAAGGTGGACCCCTGCGCTGGGTGGGCCGGCGTCCGGTGCCGAGCAGGCCATGTCGTGGAGCTCGGGCTTGCCGGACTCCGCCGGACGAGAATCGGTCGGCGGAACCCCAAGTTCGCCGTTGACGGCATCCGGAACCTGTCCTTCCTGGTCGCATTCAACGCCTCCGGCTTCGCCTTGCCGGGCCCCTTCCCGGACTGGTTCGGCACCAATCTCCCACCTTCCCTCTCCATCCTCGACCTCCGCCATTGCTCCATTTCCGGCTCCATCCCTTCCTCTCTGGGGAACGGGGCGGCGCTCAGCTCCCTGTACCTCTCCGGCAACCTGCTAACTGGGCCCATCCCGCTGACGATCGGCGACCTCTCCAATCTCACCGTCCTGGATCTCTCCGGCAATGCACTTACAGGATCAATCCCGGCGACACTCGGTTCACTCGCCGGACTCACCTCCCTCGAGCTCTCCGACAACTTCCTCGCCGGCCGCATGCCGCCGGAGATTGGGAAGCTGTCGAAACTAGAAACCCTGCGAGCTTCCAACAACAGCCTCGCCGGACAATACCAGGTGAGCTCGGAGGTCTCTCCTCACTGGTTACCCTCGATCTCAGTCGGAATTCTCTCACCGGAGGGATCCCGGAGGAGCTGAGGAATCTGCAGAACTTGCTGCGACTGGACGTAAGCAGAAACTCCCTCTCCGGTGCTCTCCCTGAGAACCTCTTCCGGAGCCTCCACAAGCTCCGGTCTCTCTCTCTGAGCTACAACAATTTCTCTGAAACCTTGCCGTCTTCTCTGTGGACCCTCTCCGATCTTCGTCTCCTCGACGCCTCCTTCAACAACTTCAGCGGCCGCCTGCCAGATTTGGTGGTTGACTTCAATCCCGGCCCCGGGTCCGAGTTCTTCAACATTTCCCACAATTCTTTCTTCGGGTCGGTACCCATCGGAGAAGGGAGCCTTCTGAACAGGTTTAACTTTGTGGACATCTCCGACAACTACTTCCAAGGCCAGGCACCCCTCGGCGTCAACGCTTCTTTCGAGCTGAATTGCTTCCGCGGTGCTCTTGACCAGAGAAGCTCAACCAAGTGCGCCGAGTTCTATGCCGAGAGAGGACTGGTATATGATGGAGTCAACGCCACCAGCTCAGACGGAGCATCCCGCCGCCGGAGCAATCCGCACCTCAAGTATATACTTGCAGGGGTCCTCGGCGGCGCCGCTGTCGTGGTCGTCCTGGTCGTGGTGGCTGTCTGCTGCGTGGTGAAGCTCAGAGCTGCCACCGCCGATCAGAAGAAGGTCGCCGATGACGCCGCTTATTCCGGAGCTGGTCCTGGAATCTCTGCAAGCTTCTCCGCCATTGGGATCTCCTTCACCTACGAGCAGATCCTCGGGGCTTCTTCAAACTTCAGCGAGTCAAATCTGATCAGACGCGGGCATTCAGGAGATCTCTACCGGGGAACCCTGGAAGGCGGCGCTCCAGTGGTCATGAAGAGGATCGATCTGAAGGTCTCCAAGAAGGCTGTTCATCTGACCGAGCTGGATTTCTTCTCCAAGGCTTCCCACACCAGATTGGTCCCCTTTCTAGGACGCTGTCTGGAAAAGGACGATGAGAAGATCCTCGTCTACAAGTTGACCCCGAATGGCGATCTCTCAACTTCTCTCCACCGGAAGTCAGCGATGGAGGAAGATGGTCTGCAATCACTGGACTGGATCACGCGGCTGAAGATCGCCATCGGGATCGCCGAGGCTCTGTGCTACCTGCATCACGAGTGCAATCCTCCGTTCGTCCACAGGTATTGACTTTCTGAGCGCTCAAAACCGGCGACCTGCACTTTGTCAGCGCCATCATGATTCATCGTTAAAAGTGACGATCTTCCTCATCTCAACTAGTTCATGACCATTCATTTGCAACCCACTTTCTGAAAAAAAGAATTATAATCAGTTTTTCCATCAAAAATCGAATTTTTATCTTTTTTGCCATGCGCTGAATGATTTCTGCAAATAATTCCAGGGATATCCGAGCAAGCAGCATTCTTCTCGACGATAAATTTGAGGTCCGAGTTGGTAGTCTGAGCGAAGTGTGCCACCAAGAAGGGGATGCCCACCAGAATATCATCACCCGGTTCCTTCGAAAGTAAGTGATCATCCGGTGATATATGCATAAAAATCATCTTTTTCCTTTAAAAACCCCCTCTTTTCTTCTCAGTGGCGAAGATATTGAATCGACCCAGATTATTCTATTACTAACTAAGTGTTTTTTATTAGTACTTTTAATGTGGGAAAGTTATCTCATGCTGTGAGATTTTTCTTGATTATTAAACCGGATGTAGGTTTAGATCATAGATATATAATCTATATGTCCATATATGTACATATGTTTCATGTGGAATTAATCCATCTCTTGTCCTGATGTGCAGGGCCCCAGATCAAGGTGCTTCAGGTACGTTGACCGACCGATTGTGTGAGCGTAAGTGGCCCTGTTTTTCCTTGCAGTTTTTGGGCGTTCAAACCAAGCCCAGAAAGAAAATAGGCCTAGCGTTGACCTGACCCGTTGACCCTCGTGGGAAGATCGTGGAAGAGACTGACTCACCATTGTGCTTGGTCAATGTCCAGACTCGGCGCCCGCCTCGTGCGCCTACGACGTCTACTGCCTGGGGAAGGTGCTGCTCGAGCTGGTCACCGGTGAGCTCGGGGCCAGCGGCTCCGACGACACCGCCGCCGGTGACTGGCTGGAGAGGACGCTCTCCTGCATCAGCGTCCACGAGAGGGAGCTCGTGGTGAAGATCGTCGACCCGTCACTGATCGTGGACGAGGACCTGCTGGAGGAGGTCTGGGCCATGGCGATTGTGGCCAAGTCCTGCATGAATCCCAGGCCATCGAAGCGGCCGCTGGCCAAGCACGTCCTGCGCGCACTGGAGAGCCCATTGAAGGTGGTGAGGGAGGACCATAGCGGCGGCTCCGCCCGCCTGCGTGTCGGCTCCTCCAGGGGCTCCTGGAATGCCACCCTCTTCGGCAGCTGGCGGCGCAGCTCGTCCGACGTCGCCTCCGCCGCCAGCGCGAGGGAGCCGGCAGCGGGGCTGAAGCTGGGGAGCTCCGGAGATCGTTCCTTCTCCCGGGGAAGCCCTCAAAGGAGATCTTCCCCGAGCCCTCGGCCGGTGATCACCACCACGACGACCTGCCGGTGGCCGGCGTGGGTGGATCGGCCCGGTCCTTCTCCGCCGTGAATTCAGTGGCGGGGCTAGAAGATGGCAGGAGAAGACCCAGAGGATCGAACGACTGATCGATCATTGCGTACAGAAATTCACCTCCCATTGTGTATCGATTGATTGATCTCTCCGACCCACCCTTCCACTCAATTTTTGGGATTAAACAGCGGAGAGAAGGATCAACGCCAGCGTGGGGTGGGATTTGCTGGAGGATCTTGGCTAGTTATGGCAAGTTCTTTCGGGGTTGGTGGGGTTTAGGAAGATCAGAAGGGTAAATTGCAGTGCTAGAGAATTATTCAGACTTCTTGATAATTCTACAAAGGTGATCCCCATGAAGATCTTGTCTCGGAATTATGGGGAGATAAGTAAGAGTGAGTCGACTATATATGAAGGCCTTAAGAGCCTTGATTGATTACTTGGGTTTTAAAACTGTGGTTAGGGCCCATTGAGACCATTATAGTGAAATAAAGTTTATTTAATAAACATACGGCTAAAATGATCAGTAGTTTGTATCATCATGATATTAATATTAGAAAGCACATAAAAATGAAAATAGGGAATAATTATGTACTAATCTATGGAAAAAGTTATCAAAAGCTTGACCATAGGGAATTGACTCACCTTGTAAGAAATATTTTAGGATATGATGATGTAGAAACAATGTTCTTAGATACGTTTTGAGAGCTAACCATTGGGTATTAGTGAGTATCCAGTCAGATGTTTCAACAAAGTTCATTTTCTATTACTCTAGTGCTCTAAAATTTTCACTTATATGCCCATGGATTAACAAAAGAATTAAGAGGAAACTATTTATATAATAATCATGCTTCTAGGTTCATTCACATCACTTAAAAGGCCTACTAGGATAGGTGACTATTTGTGAGTGTTTTAACCTCCATCTATTATAAGGGTTCATCAAGTTGTGATGTACAAATACATTTTAGACATATTTATATGTAATAATCTAAAAAGATAAGTTGGTGTTGAGTGTCAAATTTTAGGCTCATTTAGTGAGGTAAGCTAATGAGTGAATGTATTATGAGCAGAATTGACGTCTTAGCATGTAGGGTACTAATTCATTAGAAGAGTTGAATATCTTCCAACAAGATGACATCAAGTTTTTACTAGTGTAAGACAACATAATGTCTTGATGTTTAGCAAATGTATTATGAAATATATATAAATCCTTTAAGAGAGTTCATCAAATCCTTTAAGTTGAGAAGGAAGTATGTTGATCCATTGTAAATCTTGTTCTTCATTTTTTATTTGTAAATTGAATAGGCTAACTCTAAATTTTTTGACTTGAAATAAAAAGTGAGTTTTTATAGCTCAAATTGAAGGTCACTCGAGTACTTCACACACTCACTTTTGGCTAGGCTTATTGGAAGGTTGGTGGTGGCAATGTATCACTGGGAACTGACCGATGCACCATTGGTGGCTAGGTAGTGCCCACATGGGGCACACTTAACTTTGAAGTTCTTTGATGAACTTAGGTGGTAACAACCCACTTGGGGAGTTATTGAAGGTCTAATTTATCACCATGCTCTTAGTTATTGTGTGAACCTTTTAAACAACATTAGGAATTGACATTGATAAAAGACAAGCATCATAATCTCTTATTACTTTGGTTGTAACCTTTAAATGCTAAGCTAATCCCCTTTTAATAAACACAAAGGTATTAGTAAAGTGATGATACATTGGCAATGTATTGCATATTGAAGTGAATGATGGCAATAAAATTTTCTTCGAAAAGTGGAACTTAATAACAAAAAAAACTATCATAATGGTTGTGAGACAACAATGGAGATCAAATCTTTTGTTCCTAAGTTAATGATAAATAAAAAGCAATATTAGCATTCAAAGATCCATCAACACGATTACTAGATGGTAAAGTATAAAGTAATAATTGTAAGGTCAATTGTAACATATTAACAATAGTTTTCATAATTCTTCTCATAACAGGTAATAATAGAATATTTATTGTATGAATTTAGGAGTACAAAAGGGTTTCATAAATTTATGAAGTAGAGGGGAATGGTGAGTGAATTGGCCTACTTCAGATCCTTATCACAATTTAGATGTGATATTAGCATGTACAATACAAGAAGTCAAGCCTTAAGTGGACTCCCATGTAACTTAATTATAATACTCAAAATTTTATAGTGATTAGGCTTCTTTTACTTGTTTAGTGACATAGTGTCTCCTCCTTACACAACTAGAATGAAAACATGAGAGAAGAAAAAGAAACATGGTTCAAAGAATGCTCTTATGTCCATGATTGCATAACCCATTAGTTCTTCTATATAGAGGGATATTCATCTCACAAAATGTGCACAAAAGAAACAAGTTCCTCCCCTCTTATATCACAATGTTATAGAAAAATGTACAACGACAGAAGATAATAATGTCATAATACCAAATTTGCTATGGAGGACATTGAGTCCTTTGAGTACTTGTCAAAGAACAAACTATATCATTCTCACATATCTGCAACATTGCTCACTCTATTCTTCCAGGAGTTTGGTGTTGTGTTTACAAATTCTCAATTAATATATAAATTTTATTACAATATTAGTCTGCCTCTTCTAGGTAAACATCTCTCCAAATTATTGGTATGAGGTTTGATAGTGTATCTTAAAACTATGGACACCACATGTATGTGTGTGTTGGGGGGTGGGGGCGCGGGGGGGAGATCATATAGTCGTTGCTTTCTTTTATCTTATTATTATTTAAAATATTATTTTGATAAAAATAATTCCCCTATGTGAACTTATTACTTGTATTTTTTTATTTTTTTAGTATTACTGTGTCATATGTATTCTCAAGATAATGCTTTTAGTAAAAGATTTACTATTTTTTATATAATTTAATGTTAGAATTATTAATATGTAATTTATATTATTTTAAAATGATTTAAGTTAGCAAGTCTCATATACTAAAATTTCCTGTATATTTAATTAGTTAAATATGAAAATATGACCAAAACAAGCTTGATAATGCAACCTAGACACGGTAGGTAATCAGGCGGATGTGTTCCGGTATAGAGAAAAAAATGATAAATGAGAAAATACGTTTATTTAGGATATTCATAATTAGCGCATTAATAGAACGATTTGAGCCGCGAGTCCTAGATGGCCAACTCGTCCGAGTCACCGAATAATGCGTACGATCCGATCCGGCTCCCAAATAGGGTTTATGCCAGAGGTTTTTCGTTCTCAGGCAGCCATCTCGCTCGACGATGGCGTCTCTGTGCAGGTCCGCCGCCGTGGCCACCGCTAGATCCGTCTTGTCACGTACCAAGAACGTTCTGCCGAAGCCCATCCCGCAGAAGCGAGGCCCTCCTCTCATCTCAAGGTCTGTCATTCTCTCTCTCTCTCTCTCAGTCAGATTTCCTGGATCTAACTTTTTCCCTTCTGCGCGTTCTGAGTGCCCTTCAGGTCCACATATGCTGCTCTGGAAACCGTGGAATCCTTGATGCCTCTTCACAGTGCCATTGCATCGGCCCGGCTTAAATCCTTCATTGCCGTGGATTCGTCGTGCTGGAGCTGGCTCTCTCAGGGTATTCATTGCCCCTCCGTATCCCGTTTCGTTTTTACGAGAAGTATCACGTCTGATTGAGGCCTGCGCCATTTGTTCTTTGTTTTGTTAAATCAATTTTATCTGGTTTATATGTCTACTGGGCTACCCCTGTGGACGTTTGTTCGGGTTACAAAGACCAGAACAAGGGGTTTTGAACATAGATTAACTATCGCGGTTGAATGCCAGTTTTGTGGATGCTTTAATTATGTTTATGGATCAAACTATTGTAGTCTAATAGTTACGATGATGTTAATGTTTGCCTAGGTCTCAAAAAGGGGATCTGACTTGTGCTAGGAAAAGTGAGGGCTTTAATGTGTGGAATATGAACTGTGAGTGTTTTTTTTCTTTCGGATTAATCCTAGTGTTCAGGCTATCTTTCTTATTAAAGGCTATGATGCTTGTGCGAACCCTTTCTCCTTTGTCTACCTGTGAGTCGGAGGCTTACAAGCCAATTTTACGTTGCTCTCTGATAACACATTTAATGGATCCATGCAAGAGCGGCTGCATTTGAATGTCCTAGGTTTCTTTGGTGATTTTCAACCCCAATAAACTCATTAATTGATTATATAATTATTTAGTTATGTTCACCTGTAACCAAGTTTTTTTGCATATTTGATATTTTTTCGTTTCCATGCTATGGTTAAGAGAATCCTCTTATTGTAGCCTGTCCACCTGTCGACTGGGAAAATAATTGAATATTAAAGTGAAGGCAGGTCATCAAGAAAACTTAATTCTTTAGGGAAAATATTCTTATTTTATATGCTTTTCCCACTCATCCCCACAGAAAATATTTCTTGTTTAAGAAAAATTTTTTAAAACTTCAATGTTTTGTGTTATATCATATCACGTATTTTCTGGCTTGAACTCGCAATTTTCATTGATCGCTGCGAATAACTTATCAACACAGCTAATCCGTGTCCTAACTTGTTTCTTATTTCATGATAGGACGTGCTTTACCGTTGTGACCAAGGCCTGCAGTTTTTATGAGAAGGAAATAAACATTTATGGGATCAAAATGAAGACATAATGGCTTTTAGGGTCAAAATTTCAAATTGTGTCATCTTTTATTTAGTGTATCCTCAACAAACAGTACACTGCAGTGGATGGCATTTTGGATTCTGCCTTTGGCTGTATTTTCATTGAGGCTGTCTCGTTCATTCGTAATTTGGCGTCCTTTTTATCAAAACTTCTCCTTTTTTGTTACGCTGTGTGATGCAAAGCCTGGTGCTTGTTTGCTGATGAATGTGAGTCCATATTTCAAGTCTCAATTTGATAGCAGGCATGCGTCTAAATGGTTAAACAGGAAATTGCATGTAGCTGGATACCTGAACGAGATTTCCTGGAAACCAACTCATCAATCTGTTTCTCTTAGCGATCATATCACGTTTCTTTCTGCTATCATTCTTTCACATCAAACAGGACTGCTGTTATATCTTGTCTTAAGTTTATGATTGGGTACCTCTTGTGCGGTCCAGTGCACTGTTTATGAGTCAAAACCGTTAGGCTCTTTTTTTATCTTTCTTTGAGTGCTGATTCCTATCTCTCCGCCTAAAACACTTGTGTCTCTGTTCAGCAGCACTTCTGGTTTGACACTATTTTTTTATATGCTTGCGTTTTCTTTACTCTCTTCAAATTTCTCATCATGACTGAGTTTGCGTGTGGATATTTTAACTTCCGTTTAGCTGCGTGAATGCCATCATACTTCCTTTGAGGCAGTCAATAGGCAAAGAACATTTTGAGATTTAAGATTCAAATAGATTCACATTAGATGACTCATTGTGATGTTTATTGTTTCCTTAAATGGTATTAAAAACTGTATAGGGTAGTTCTTGGACTGTCTACTTAGGCGGATGCCAACTTATGTATATCCCAACGAAAACTGGGTACCGTCCAATGCAAGTGTTGTGTTTTCTTTTGGGTGCCTGGGTTCACTCGAACAATATTTTATTCGGTTTGTCCATGTTCTTTTTTTCCCATCTGGTGTCAATCTTTTCCAGTAATTAGTGGGATGTCCTGTTTTATGCACGGGATTTTTCTATCATCGTAGGCCGTAACACTCAATACTTGAGGTTTTTATAGTATTTTTCTTTCTTTCTACTTCAACAACGCAAGGAGCTATTGGGTTCTTGTCTATTCAAACAACCGAACTATGTTTTTTTTTTCTGTCAGCAGCTATCCAATGTTGTTTTCTCTTTCTTGGTTCCTTTTTCTTTACCTTGATTCACTTGATAAAACCAACTGTTCTTCTTGTGACGTCTGGTAGGGGCATTTATATTTGTTTCGCATAAGTTTTTATTGCGTAAATAACTGATAATGGACTTGTTCGTGAATGAATCATACCCAGTGTGGGAGGGGAGGAGGGATGATTAGTTAATGCTGGCAGTGTTGGAGATTCAGGCTGGATGAAGCGTTGTGTGTTTTTGTGACATCAATGGGTAGGGGATCACCAGAAATAGGATTTACCAGCCCCAATTTATGAGTCTGGATCATGGATTTTTTGATTTTTTTTTTTTTCTTGTATGTATCTTTGTTTGAAAAATATACGGGTTACCTTTTGGGTGAGTATGATAAGTTTTGAAAAATAATAAGGCCTCCGGATAAGCCCTTAGATTATAACTATATTTAGCGTTTTCTTCATTTGCCATCTAATGGAATAGATGATTAGTGCTTAAAGTGAGCGATCTAAAGGCATGAGATTGATCAGGTCATGTAGGAACAGGGTTCAAATATCGTTTATAGAATTCTTTTTTGGACAATGGGTCAGATCCCTCAACGATATAAAATGGATCCCTTGATCTTGGTAAAATGTTTTCCCGGAGTGGAGATTCTTTCACGATTCCTATTAGGATTTGAGCAAATCTACACTGTTTCATCTGATGATCATCTGTGACTACCCACATTCTAAAAACAAGAAGTAGAGGGTCTGATCTGATCACAGCGATTGATCTCCAAGAACGTGTAAGAGAAAAAAAAAAAAAAAAAAAGAATCAGAGAATGCTTGGTCAAGTTTTGATCAGAGAAGTCTGTTGTTCTAGGTAAGGGATTCAATCATGGGTGGAGTTGCAGAGTACATCTTCCACTGCTATTATAATCGATGAAAATTTCCGCTTGATTTTCTCTATTTATTCAGACGTGAGCAGCATCCTCTCCCTCCCAAGCTCTGATTTCAGGTTCTGATCATCTCTCCTTGGTTTTTTTTTTTTTTCTATATTACGTAGACTTTGCCCTCCCTCGGTGACGGAGACAGCAGGGTGAAGCCGCTGTTTCAGCTAGAGCTTGCTGCTTTCACCATTTTCCTCATGGTTTCTCAAGTGGCCTCTCCTACTCCTTCTACCCTCTCCAGGCAGGTTACTTCCTCTGCCCTCGAACCCAGCTGTTGAATTAGAGCGAGAGAGAGAGAGAGAGAGAGATTGGATCCCTTTGTGGGATGCTTTTTATGATATTTTTCTTTGTTTAGTATCCTTTAGGGGAGAGAGAGATTGGATCCTTTTGTGGGATGCTTTTTAAGATATCTTTCTTTGTTTAGTACCCTTTAGAGGGGGAGGGAGGGAGAGAGAGAGAGAGAGAGAGAGAGAGAGATTGGATCCTTTTGTGGGATGCTTTTTAAGATATCTTTCTTTGTTTAGTACCCTTTAGATGGAGGGAGAGAGAGAGAGAGAGAGAGAGAGAGAGAGAGAGAGAGATTGGATCCTTTTGTGGGATGCTTTTTAAGATATCTTTCTTTGTTTAGTACCCTTTAGAGGGAGGGAGAGCGGAGAGAGAGAGAGAGAGAGAGAGAGAGAGATTGGATTCTTTTGTGGGATGCTTTTTAAGATATCTTTCTTTGTTTAGTACCCTTTAGAGAGAGAGAGAGAGAGAGAGGAACTTAAGTTCGACATCGGACCTGAAAGTCGTGCCTTCACGAATGGCCACACATGACTGACCGGTCAAGTCTTCGGGAGATTGTGACTAAGTCGCCCACGTGGCATCATGAGGTCGTTCCACGTCGGATTTAATCCGAGACCCGAGGAGGGCCTGCTATCGTTAACCGATATAAGGACGTCGGATTCGCGTGATTCGCTGACGTCGACCCCGGCCCCCGCGGATAAGACCCGGAAGAGTGTGTGTCACGACAGATAGAGAGAGTGAGAGAGAGAAAACAAAGAAATAGAGGAGATAGAGAGAGAAACAGAGATAGAGGAGATAGAGAGTAGAGAGATAGAGGAGAGAGAGAGAGAGAGAGAGAGAGCTCACCATTGCAGACCACGGCTGAAAGGCATGAAGACAGCAGCAGCGGAGAGACCGGAGGACGAGGTGGAAGACGGGCGGCTCCACGCCAAGTTCCCCGGGCCCCTGCGGAGGAGGATCCCAACGGGAGAATTCAGAAACCAGTAAAGAGGTCGCTGCGATCGGGATCGACGGTCCGTCCTCCACCTCTCATCCGCTTCCGTCTGCTTGTTTGCTTCCTCTAGAAAAGTATTTCTTCACTGTGATATCCCCCAATTGGATGGAAACAGAGCACATTTCGGTTCTCTCTTTGCACGAGTGGCCCGTGTTCGTCCATATCTGGTGCGGCGTGAAAGGGATCGGGGAGGAACCCTCGCCTCGTTTTGGATTCCCCAGGGGAGTTGAGGAGGCTGTGCGCTGTGTTGCCGTTGGATGAAGTGAGATTGCGGCGCCTCCCATCGTTTATACACCCCGAGTCTCGATACCTAGTTCGATTGGAACTCGAAGCATTTCTCCTTCTGTTCTGATTCCCTTCTCTACTTCCCAATCGCGAGTGGAGGGAACGAGAAAAAAACCAGATTATTCGAACGAGGGCGGAGAAGACACGATCCTCTCTCGTCTGGTTCCCAGTTTTCTCCCCAATTTCACGTAAAATCTTCGATTCGGGGCCAGAATTAACGCTCTCGAATCTCCTAATCGTGGTATGATCCTGCCCAGCCAGATGGATTCTCCAATCCCTGTGTCTCTCCAAGCCATGTTTTATTTGAATTTCTCCCATCTTTCTCTTCTGCGCTCTATACACGATGCTTTGGGCTTACCCCGTCTGTGTTGCTCCACCATTCACACCTCCTTCTGCTCCTTCTCTTGGTCCTGAGAGCAGGGTTCGTCCGGGGAAGGCAGGCTTTTCTTCTCCTTTCTCATTAAAACTAGTTTGTTTCTTAAATCTTTGCTCATTTACCACGAGATGAGCTCCAAACATCTGTCTGCCACTGTCATAGTTTTGCGCCATTGTTGAAGAAAATTTCTTCTGAAGGTTTCCCAGTTCGTGTGCTATCTATTTCTACATGCATATTTAATGATTTTCTTGGGCTTGACAGATGCTGGACTCCACGGTTTCTGATGCCTCAGCTTCTCATTTACGTCTCATGCTACCGAAGTTTATGTGAAAGGGGAAATATTATTTATAAGAAGATCATACTTCAATGTCGACAGAAGGGTGTCACAATCTCCCGGTGATGTATCCAGCTACCCAGAATTGGAAGATCATCAAGCATCCTCTCCACCAGACCGCGACATCGTCATGGTTCGATCTAAGGGTCTTCTATATGAGGATCAGCAACTGTGAAGTGGACGAGTCAACGCCCGACCATCTGACTGTCAATCACTACGCCGCAAGCCCTGGCACTATCCTTGAGGTCAACGGAAGAAGAGGTGACAGTTGCAGTGGGAGCCTCTCTTCCCTTCTTCGCAGGGATAGGGCTGATAAGAGAACCGAGGAGGCTACATTTGTGAGCACAGATAAGATAAGGATGACGGGGAGTGTGAGATTTGAGATCTGTCACAAAGGCGACGTGCTATTTTCTGGGCTCTTGGAGCTCATCGACAGCGATGAATTTACTGGGGAATCAAGAGATCGCTGCAAGAAGTGGAGCATTAGCCATCTCCAGATGAAGACCGCTGGGGTCACATTCATGAAGAGGAAGCACCATATGGGGCTAGAAACAGAGATACCGACTGTGGATGTGTATGTCACTGGTTGCTTCTCTGGCTCACCCATCATCTTGGCGGAGACTCTTCAACTTGGGTTCACACCAAACCATGATCGGAAGGCAAAGCTGGCGTCGACTCCGGGGAATCATCTGACTGACTTGAGGATGGATGGTTCCTCTGAGGCTTCACTGGTACAATGGCTTGACCTCTGTGTTTCTTGCTTTGTAGAATTATTTTTGTCTCTCCTTTGCGCATGGCCACATTAGTTCCATTTCCTTAAATATAGTAAGTGAGGTGTCTAACCAGTGTCGTTCATCTTGAGCTCATGTGATGATGATCTCCTCTGAATTTGCCATCTAAGTAGCCCCTCCATAAAATGGGTATATCTTTGTTGTGGTTTATGTATTCTCCGCAGTATTCTTGCTTTGTCTTCAAGCTATTGACAACAGAGAGGAATTGAGCCCTCACATAATGATGGTTTAGAGTGTGGGCGCTGACTAACCCTGGAGCCTGGGCCAGATTTTTCCAGACCTACCCATCTCTCTCTCTCTCTCTCTCTCTCTCTCTCGGCTTTTCATCTGGACATGCCAAAAGAAGCCCTCACATAGTCCCATGCCCACTTATAAAATCATTAAAATTGGCCTCCAAAGGCATATAAAAATAGACATGATGCAACAATTTAGATAACCAAGCTCTTCATCATCCACCTTGCTCATCAGTTTCTCATCTTTCACAGCAGGCCATGGGCTACACCGATCGGACGGCTGAGGATCGGTCAGACATCGACATCAACGGCCTCGACTACAGATGGAAGCAACTCCAGGATGAGGACGGGGAACTCTCTTGGTTCAATGCCGGAGTCCGGGTGGGTGTTGGAATTGGGCTTGGCATCTCTCTTGGGGTTGGGCTTGGTGTTGGCTTGCTGGTTCGCTCTTATCGGACGGCTGTCAATCACTTGAGGAGGTGATGAACCCAACCAACACCAGGACTAACTTGAAGCTCCCCTTTTACACCCCTTTGTTGCTAAGTCATGCCATGGGATATCTCTTGTGCCTACTAATAAGTTTTAGGGGTACTATTGTAAATTTATGGGACGACCTTAATTTAGTTTAAATCTATATGAGGCAAAGTATAGTCTCAATTTTTAGTTGATGAACCCTATACAAGGCTTCCCTTTACACCCCTTTGTAGCTAAATCGTGGCATGGGATCATCTCTTGTGACTACTAATAAATTTTAGGGATAATATTGTAAATTTTATGAGATAATTTGTTAGATTTAATTTCTGAGTACATATATATGAATTGTGTATTATAAGACTATTATAAATTTAATATTTACTAAAATGATTCATTAATAAATGACTAATTATAAAGTTAAATATATATATCAATTAGGTTATTTCTAATTTTATGATAAGTCAAATCAGAAATTAATGTTAAAAAATTAATTATCTTGTGACTATAATAATGGGTCAGATCCTTGGGTCACACATTCTATTAGAATTATTCAAGTATCTCAACACTTCTGGAAGAAAGCCATAAGATTTTCCTTGGATCACACATGCTACTAGGATAACTCTTTGAGTATCTCATCACGTTAAGAGGAAAGTGATAATATTCTCTTTGGATCACACATTCTGCTAAGACTACTTTATGAGTATCTCATTACTTTAGGTGGAAAGTCATAAGATTCTCATGACTTGGGTGTTCTGATCTAAAAGACCAAAACCTCAAGTTCGAGTTCAGATCTAAAAGGCCAAAACTCACACTTGAATCATACTAGGTGAAAGATGTATCTAACATTTACTCAACAACAAGGATGTCCTTAAAAAAAAAGAACATAGTTTCAAATTCTTTTGCTATAGCACTGTTACCAAAAGTTTTCCATGAGCATGTTGTTCCATGAGCATGTTGTTCCATGAGCATGCTTTTTCTATATAAGAATATATAATTTGTGTGGGTTTATATATGAATGTTCATTCACTTGTAGATACTTTTTGGCTATTTCACGTAATAGTAAATTTTAAACTTTATCCTCACTTTGATTTATTTCATATTTGGTTGATCTCTATTTGGAATAAAGGTTGTGAATTGAAAATGTACATGTTGAATCATATAACATGTGATTTTAAGACTACACACCCATAATTGATATATGTCATTCATTATATTGACGTATATGATTACTATTTGGTTTAGTTACTCATAAATGTGATGAAAGTCTCTTTATTCTTATATTAATAAAATGATGGATGAGATTGTTAGATATATCTTTAGTAATGATAGTGATTATTGAATTTATAATGTCATAATAATATAATATCAAGTTATCATATACACATTGCCTAAGTAGTAGATTGTTGGATTTGATCTCAATGTAGTCATATATATAATGAGACTACCATAAGCTAACCTATACTAAAGTGATTCATTAAGGATAAATAAGAGATTACGACATCCATTGTAAGTTAGAAATGAACTATGTAAAAAGATCAATTTATTTTCAATTTTATAATGTGGAAAATTAGAAATTGACACTAGGATGTTAACCATCTCGTGACTATAAATTAGGGTTTAGGTCCTTAGATCACACATTCTGCCAAAGTTACTAATGAAGTATCATATTATTTTGGAAAGTCATAAGGCTATGGCTATTGTAGTGTGTTAATCTAGTAGGCCGAAACTCTAGGTTTGGATTCAGATTGAAATAGAGCCAAATAAATTTCTCATTCACTCTTGTTCTCATTATTGTTCTTTGAGACTCTACACCAAATCATTTCATTTGAATTCTCATCACAACCTTCATTTAATTGAGGCTAATTGATGAACCCCACAAGAGGACTAATTAAGGCTCCCTTTAACACCCCATTGTAGGTAAATCATGGTATGGGACCATCTCTTGTTAATGTTGTATTATATTTGTAGGTTTTTAATTTTTGTACTAAAGGAAATTGGAGTTTACAAAATAAGTTTTAGAGGTACAATTCTAAATTAATGACCACATTCCTTAATTAACTTAGTTTCTATCTAAATCTATATAATGCTAACTATAGCTATGTAGAGAATGGACATATATATATATATATATATATATATACTTGTTGGAGAGAGATTGGGGAGGGGTGCTAGTTTCTAATATTATATTTTAAGAAATTTGGCTACCTTAATAAGATTGTATTTTACAATGTGGTCTTATATTTGATTAATTTTGTACTTGGAGGCTAGAGGCTACGCCATAGGTTTCATTATTGTAAATTTATGAGCAATAACCTTAGTTTAGTTTCTATCAGAATCGATATGAGACAAATGATAAATGCGTAGAGAATACATATATGTATATATATATATATATATATATATATATATATATATATATATATATATATATATATATATATATATATATAAACACATACATAATAGATGAAGAGGAGGGGTTTCTAAAATTGCATTTTAGAAATGTGGCTATCTTCATATCGCGGCATTTTTTAATGTGGCATTATATTTTGATGTTTTTGAATGGGGTTAATAAATAATTTTCAGGGTACTAATATCAATATATGACATAACCGTAATCTATTTTCTATCCGAATATTATATGAGGCGAACTATAGATAGAGAGATGAGGGGATCCCTCGGCAGCTATATATATTATGGGCTTTCATCTCGTGGGGATGGGTTAGGAATAAGCGCAGCGTATTTAGGGTTCATACCAGGTAGGAAGGGGAAGCATTCCAGCATTCACGGTGCTTGCTCGTCGAGGCTCCTCGTCGAGCGATCGAGAGCACCTTCCTTGCCCATCGCAGCAGATCTGGCAAGCATTGTTGGCTGGCGTTCATGTCTCGGACGTGGGGAGAAGAAGGCCAGGCAGAAGCAATGGCGGTCCCCTGAGATTCCTTCCTCGGCTGGAATGACGAATGCATGGAATACATCTTGAGAGATTTCGCAGATATCAGGTACGTATGAACTCCCCGAGACTCCCCTGGTCCGTCCTCCCGCACAGGCCGATATCTGGATTTCGAGATCGCCGCTCGCTTTTGCGGTGCCGCGGCGGACATCGGTCTCGCACAGTTCTTCCGCAGTTTCTCGCCATTCCTTGTTGGAGAGTCGCGAATTTTGTTCTCGGATCTCCAATGTTGCGACTGGTGTGAGAGAATGAGCTCCTGATTTGCAGCCGCGGTAACTACCTTAATTTAGATTACCATGTCCCTTCGGAGCAATACATTCGAATGGAGATGCATTTTAACCTATCTAGGGTGTCAATTTAGGGCTCCGTAGTTGGTTCTGGAAACGCATGTCGAAGAAGAAAAGAGAGACGGAAGGGGAGATGGTGGAGACCTTACCGGTCGAAGAATTTCAATGTTCGAGGGCGAGAGATAAATTTCTCTCTCGCCTCAGGATCTACCATCCTTGGACAGGCCATCTCTTCTCCGGATCAGGCAGCCAGGAGGACCTCTTCTTCCCCTTCTCCTCCTCGACTTTTCCCTGTCCTCCGGCCACTTTCTTCTCCTTATCCTCTGGCTGCTTCTCGTCCTTCCTAGGGCTCCTCTGGGCGAAAAGCTTCCTAACTAAGCTCCACGATGCTCCTTTACCTTGTCCAACCCGCCCATTAGGAACCGCAACTGACGAGGAGGGCTCCCCTGCTTTCACATTCCCCACCGCCTTCTCCTGGCTAACCATCGTCGCCTCTTCCTGGTCGCCGGAATCCAGCAAGGGCAGGTAGCTGTCCGTCCTCTTGATGGAATTTCTCGGCTGCTGCGCCACCGATCCTTTCGCCCTGGAGATTCTTCTTCCTGGTTCCTCCATGTCAATGTCCTCTTCTGGATGAACGAAAGGAGTGGGTGGAGGAGGGAACGGGCAGAGACGTGAGGAGTCCGTTTCCCATAAGAGGGCCTCAAAATGCCTTCCGTTGACCTGTCGCCGCGTCTACCCTTCTCTCATTGTCGGCGATAGGATCGTTGACCAGAAAAGGAAATGGACAGATGACATGCACCAAAGCATCTAGACAAGTTGTATTATCGCGGGTAGGAGGCGATTCCGTCAACGTACTGCAAAAAAGCATTTTTAAGTGCAGGTCCCTCCCAAAACCTACCTACCGAGGACCCTAAAGTTTTCCTAGTAAGATTCCCCACATCCTAAAGCCGTATTGAATGATGATATTCTAGAAGAGCCACAAGTGGGTAGGAAGACTTCCCACAATTCATTAATGTCTTCTCCTTGGGTAGACCTCTCATGAATTTTTTTCTTACATGTACAAAACATTTCACGACAAGCATAACCTTTTCTTGTCACCTGTCAGAAAAATGATGCCAAAAATATTTTCTTAACCTTTAGAATCGTCCGATGTGATTTCAGAGCCAATTAGATGACCTGGAGCCTCTCTTTTGGTTTCTAAGAAGTGAGTTGATTCAATAATATGCTCACCTAGTTGTAATATGCTAATTTCGGATATTGAACAGCAAACACATTGAGTCAAAATACAACGAATAAGAGCATACATCAAAATCAAAGGTAGTGGATTCAATGGTAATTTACATTACAGAATATTCGGTCATTTTGTGACATTTGAAAATGTTTCATTGTGTTACAACGTTTTAATATGATTTATACAGTGTTCTTAGAATTTTTAGAGCTTATTTGCCTATAGGAATTACACTTTTTATTCACAATAGAGAGGGAGTCAAACTTATGGTGAGAGAGAGAGAGAGAGATGGCAATGCTATTCATAGTAAGCTTTACTTAAAACTAAAGTGGATGCTGGTGATCCTAGGTACCTTCACCTGGATTAGGCATTGATGACACAAGTATTAGGTTTAATCATTTTAATATTTTTAATTACTCATATAAAAGATAAAATAAAAAATAACTATTATGCTTGATTACATTAACCACAAATAAGGATCTAATTCTTCATGTTTAACTTTATTTATTGTATAAATATATTTAATGCCTCAATAACAAATGCTAAGAAACATATAATGTATATACATAAAGCTAAATCGAATTGTAAAAAAGATAATGATTAAAAGTAAACCTAGAGGAGAGGAAATGGGTCTCATATAGAGAGACATAGTGTTTAATTCAATTAAGTTAAATGATTAAGAATAATGTACATGATTTGTTAGAAAATCTGATAAGTGACGAAACATCTTTACTAAGACTTACATACCTAACACATCAAAATATCAAAATATAACAAAAAAATGACACTAATCTTGCTGCACAAATATGGGGTCAGCTCTCATGTAGACTCCAATAATCTTTGACCGATATCTCAAAGAATTGATCATTAAATGTTGATATTTTTCACTCTATAAATCTAATAATCTAGATATACTCTCATATTTTCTTAGAAAAGTCATTAAGGATGAGATTGAATTGGAACTTTTGCAAATAATGGATGGGAGATGATCAGACAATTTTCTATGAGTATATGAAGGTTTAATCTTGCCTTTCAGACCTAGATTTCTAAGATGCTTATTTAATGCTCCTGTAAGAATGAACAAAGTTGGAGATAGCTGTTCACTTTAACTTAGTCTTCCAAAGCTACTAAAAATTTATGTAGATGAACTCATTATTAGTAGAGAAAAAAAGATTATTTTGGATGAGAGTTTTAATGTAATTAATTTGTCTTACTTAATCCAAATCAGTTTAGGACATTCAATAGAGAATCTCAATTTTGATGGTAATAGGCTTTTTTTCGTGTCTAATTTTATGATAATGTTTGATCTTGCAACTTTATGTTTGAGCAATTGAAATAGTACATGAACTAGGGATACATTTTCTATTATAGACCTATGTTTACACATGCTCATTATTCTTTGGAGATTTTTAATGATAACATGGGATGATGGAGGCTCCTAATAATTTTCACAATGATTTTGTAACCAACATTGCACAAACTAATGGGTCTAAATTCAACAAAAATTGTGGCAATTATATCTTGGGGATGAAAAATATGAAACTTGATTTCCAAGCCATATGAAGGTGGTTAACAATAAAAAATTCTTGGATGGCTTTGCATAAATCATATCATATTATATCCTAGCAGAAAATATATAATGATACTCCCAATCCACATGGGCCCGAGGTGCTATCAAGATACATCTCTTCTAGGATAGATTTGATTTCTGGAATGTACAAGATTACACAAAGAGTGAATTTCATGTAATTAGTTATTAGTTGGGGATTTTTTCCATAATTTCATGATCAATAAAGTTTAAAGAGACCCCAAAAAAATTTCTAGGTACTCAATACCTTTGTCTTTTACTTTCTGCCATTAACTACCATTTTGTTATAGTATTTTCTGAATATGTTTCTAATGTATTCTTTACTTGTAGCATGGAAGAAGTTTGTATTTCTCTCCCTCCCTAAGTCATTTAATTCTAATTTTCTCCTTGTGACATATTTCCTATTATAGGAGAGGTTACTCTAGTTCTTAGTTTCTTTCCCTCAATTCCTCCTAGGTGTAATGATTCCATCCATTTTGGAGTCTCTTATTCAAATTCTCTATTAATAGTTGGAGGGCCTCAATTTTTTGATTTATGCTTTCATAAATATGCTTGTTCTACCAATACGAGTCCTAAGATTTTTTAGTTTTATACTAAAATTTTTCATTGGGCTATCAACAAATGTGCTTAACCCAATTCTCTTGAACAAGGATATGACGTCCTTATGCTCATTCCACATTCTCATAAATCTAAAGGGTGAACTTCCTGCTTTCAGTATCAATAATGATTTTATGACTATCACATCATAGTCTGATGCTAGGCTTTGAATGTATTCTATTTGAGTTAGGTGAGATTACAGGAATCCTAAATTAACAAGATATCTATCTAATTTTTATAGCTCTCCCCTTTCTTTAGAACCATTGCATCGGGTCATATGATTCCTTGTGTGTGATAGTTAGTTTCTTTAAATCTAGATTCAGGATGAATTCATTGAATTCATTCATTGACTTGTTTGAAGGACATGCACCCCTAGTTTATCTAATTCTATCATAATGGTGTTAAAATTACCCCCAAAAGCCATAGAGCCTACATATTTCTATTCAAGTTATTAATGTACTGGTAATGACATGAAAAGACCAGGCTCTTAGATCAAAAATTTCAACCATAATAACTAATTTAGTCCATGTGTCAAAGCTATATATTCTACTTCTACACTTGATCTTATTACTATTGTTTGCTTTTTACTTCTCCACATGACTAGGTTTCTTCATAGAAAGATGTAATGTAATAGCCCATGGTAGATTTTCTATCATCATGAGATCTTACCCAAATTGTATCAACAAATCTTTTAATATGTAAATGATGTGACATCATAAAGAATAAATCCTAGACAACTCTAGGACATCACAAAGGAGAAACTACACTTGATGAAGGATAGATAATGTCAAATGGTGCTGCTCTTGTCTAGGGCATCATCAAATCCATTGCCGCCCTTCTCTTGAGGTAGCATCATTAGTCTTCTTTTAGACATTTCCCTTATATTTTTTGTTTTTCCTCCATCAAACATTAGTCCTATGTCATCATCTATCAAGTGTTATCACTATATAATGTCCTCCATATAGTGCCCTATGTCTAATGTATATCTAAGGTCCTCGTTAGCTTGGCTTTGTCCTCAATCCTAAGCCATCCTTTGTCAATTTCGCACGCTCTTTAGTTTGTCACCCTTTCTCTTGCGCCTGTTTGACATACCCCTACTCTAGTGCCTGGAATTTCCCCCTTTTGTGCTGCTACTATTAGTGTCACCTAACACCTCTATTTGGCACCATCCATCCTCTATTTGGCATCATCTCCCCTCTATGTAATACTATGCCTTTTCAAGTCCCACCTCAAGTGTGTCAAATTTGTCCAATGTCATCCAACGTCATTACGCATCTTCTCATAAAATTTGACACCATATCATGTAATGCATTTTATTTTTAAAAGATAAAACCCCATTGGAAATCAATTCAAACCTTTCCCCACTACACAATATTATAGCCCTAAACGAATAATAGTATGATTGCCAATATTATAATTTCTAGGTGTTACCCATGCCTTAAGTTTTTGACAAGTTATAAGTGTTATTGACTTGCTAGTGATGACTACTGTGGTTTCAACTTTGTGATCTCTCCCTTCCCCTAACTCCTTATAACTAATGGTGATTTTCTTTATATATCAGCACTTACTATGACTTGTTCAAGATTTATGTGAAAATATATTCACCAATAGTTAAAATAATTTTTTATATATTTTTATGGCTGCCACATGAAAATTCATGTCTCACTTAATAGATAGTTATGAGTTTTTTAAACTTGAAATTTTATGTGGCTTAAATAATGAGTTGTGTTAAAAGGATTCATGTAGATCATCATAAATGACAAGAAAATTGTCTTAAATGCACTTAATCAATAATTTAGATCAACACATGAATATTCCTACTAGAAAATTGTTCATCAATAATTTGTTATGTTAATTTGATTTACTCACTAGAAATCCGTGAATTGTTTACATATGTAAATCTTTTGTTGCCAATATAACATGTAAGACATTAAAAAATTCACAAAACTCTAATATCTATAGAAAGATCCAAGTAGTGAACAAGTACTCAGTTTGATCCTTTTAAATGCTTAAAAGGATGTTATTTTCTACAGTTCCCTTTGAGCAAATCTATGACTAAGCACAAACTCGACAACCTCTTGTCTGTCAAGATCATGTACTACTTCAATCATATGCTTTTAGTAGCCCCTTCTAAGAGGCACTAAAGACTCATTGGAAGGGAGGGGGAGGGGGAGGGGACTATAATGAGAGATCTGGACCTAAAAATCTTTTATTACAAAAGGGAGAAATAGTTAACAGTACAAAGGTCACCTAAATGGAATAGTAAGATCTTCGTTTAATGTTGTTGTCCATCGACCCTCAATTCACTTAACAATGGTATCCAAAAACCTATTAAGCATTGTCTATCTTAAATCCATCTCACTCTTATAAGCCAATGACTTCATCTGAGGGGATTTAATTGCAACAATATGGTACTAAATTCAACATTAAAAAGGTAATTTTTCCCATGTAAGTGTTAGGAGTAATTCTCTTAGCAGTGTATTTCACTCGTGAGGTTTCAGGCGAAACCATGATTTAGTACAGTACCAAGTAATGAAAAATATTTAACAGAGATAATCAAGAGACCATGTATATTGGACATCCAACAATTTAGAGTAATGCATCAAAGGGAAAAGCAAAATAAAAAGACTAACTTTCAAAGGTAGATCTTATCTTCTGTCTTAAGAAAAGGGGTTTGAAATTATAAGAATAATCGTTTGAAGCCAAATAACCTTCTATGCAATAACCAGGAACAAAAGCCTTCCTTTCCAAAATGAATGGCACCGAAGCAACGTTAGACCCCAGCAGCGGTTCAGATGGATCAGTGGAATCCGTGACTGCTGCCAACTCGTCTAAG
Source organism: Spirodela polyrhiza (assembly GCA_024713555.1). Taxonomy (NCBI): domain Eukaryota; kingdom Viridiplantae; phylum Streptophyta; class Magnoliopsida; order Alismatales; family Araceae; genus Spirodela; species Spirodela polyrhiza. The sequence continues at coordinate 840,368 of CM046529.1, read as the reverse complement.
CGATGGAATTAACGTGGCTTCCGTCGAAAGGCAGCTTTCGAGAGGAACGAGACGTGGCGCGCATCAATAGAACCTGGACAGGTCACCATGTATGGGCCACGAGGGAGCGAGATCAGGCTACCAGGAGTGCAGAAGCATGGCGAGGCACGTAAAAAGGTTTAAAAGAAAAAAAAAACGAAAAGGAATTTTGCAAAAACTAATTTTTACTGCTGGAATAAATAGGCCTCCCTACACGTTTAACGCTTGAAAGCGATACGGCACAAAAAAAATGTCTACTAGCCTTCCGGTGAAAAAAGCAACAGGAGGAAGTTATTTGCCGGCTGATGGAAGATTCCTTTTAGGGGGATTAATCCTTTTTCTGGGATCTCGGTGGATTTGAACCACCAACCTCTCAATAGAACTTATTGAGCGCTCTAACCAAACTGAGCTAGAGATCCTTCAAGAGCCGGCAAGATAGTTTCCGTGCATTTTTTCAATAGGCGGGGCAGAGACTGAGAGACGCGTGGACCAGGCGGTTCATGTGTTCCTCCCCTCGAGGAACACATGGACCATGTCTGCGGGAACCGCCTCGATTACCTTGACATTCTAGATGTTCAGTAAATATATCACCCGCAAAATGCTCATTGCGTTGCGGCACGTTGGGGCATAATACTTTTGGAGATTCTAAACCATCAGAAAGACAGCGAGATAAGTTGGCGGCGGATAGTTCCCCGCGGGGGCAGTGAATGTAACAAAAGGCAGTACGCCAGCAGCAACGATGATGGTTCCCTGCGGGAACTATTTATCTAGACTTTCTGCGTGGAGGGCATCAGAAAATATAATGAAGGCATAAGTGTGTTCAGTACATCCAAAATATTAGTAATGCAGGCAAAATCATTAGTGTTAACTCTTGATACATCGCGTTGGATAGAAGTTCACATGAGAATTAAAGACAACCGCACGAACGACTGAGATACTACAGTCAGAGGTTACCATTGTGCAGGTGCAACTTGAGGAAGCTCTTGCTTTCTTTCTGCAGAAATATTATTCGCTGCGGCAGTACATCCTCAGAATTTTTCATCAAATGTATTGACAACACAATCTGAGCTCGAGTAGGAAAATAAATATGAAATTGTTCCAATCCGAGCGCAGGAACATTGTTTACCCGACTTTTCAGAAGATTAATACGAAAACAAACAAGATGAACCATGATATTCTTAGCAAAGGAACATTGAACGCATCGCTCAAGCAATGGGTCGCTGGGATTACAGAACAACAATCACGGCATAATTAACGAAAGACCGTTCTCGTGTCTGTAACTTAACTAGAAGCGCTGAAAAGAAGAAATATTAACCTCTTAGCTGGTTTGAGCCTTTTATTGGAAGTTTTGGAATATGAATATAGTGTACCTTTGCCATGTTGTTTACGCACGTAGAACCTTCCTCGTTTCGACGCGCTGTTGGCGATGACGGAGCCACGGATGCAAATAGTTTGGTCAGTGCGAGCGGGTAAGACTGGACGGCTATAGTATGGCAGGCATTGGAGGGGAGAGAGGGAGCACGAGGAGGGAAGAACCCGGGCTAAATAAATGGCTGCCCGTGCGATCTTCCCTCCGACACCAAAGAAACGCGACTTTTATTAGTCTTCTCCTGGCCTGCTATGCGAGCGCACCCAACATAGCAAAGGCCTGCAGACACATTTCAAGCAATGACATCCAAAGCCGCCATACATCCGATCCTTCTCTCCGATGCCCTCACCTGCTGCTGCTTATCTTCATCTACACATCCACAACAACGGCAGAGAATGATCCCTGACTAAGGACATGAGCATGATTACCGTCCTTGTATCGCATGGATCCCGTCGACCAATCCACCAAAGGCACAGTCGCGGAAGGCCGCACACCATATGAGAAAATAGCCGTGTCCCTGAGGAACGAAAGATCTGCTGGACGACCATCTATTCTCATCACGAACCCATGCCTCTCCGGATCTAACTCCAGGAATCCTCGGAGACCTGCAGCCGATCTGAAACAAATGGATATACAAAAGGAAGAGAGCGATCCAAGAAGGCATCCAGGCCGATCGGATCAAGGAAAACCAACCCAAGAAGGCCCATATTGATGCCAACTACATACAAACCGCCCATAATCTACGAAAAACAGAAACAAGGATGCAAGTATGACCGATGGAGACCTTGAAGCTAGGCTCAATCTGTAGATCAGGGAAGAACCTCAACGGATCCGGCAAAAAAATGAGGGAAAAAGAATGACAATGGCACAGATCTGGGGAAAGACGCGTGAAAGATTGCGCTTTCGAAAGGCCAAAAATGAGAGGCGCAGGAGGAGCTAGGGCGTCGGCAGGGAATTTAAAGAACAAAACAACGGCGCAGATGAAGCCACGTCTTAAGAAGATTCTAGATCGTCAATAACCGACTGCACGACTCCCATTCCATAAATGCCCCTTTTCCACGCCGTGCCCGAGAAGACGCCGCCCTGCGCGGGAGGGGTCCCAAACGGAGGCCGAGAAACCACCTTCCGCCAGGCTGGGTCAGCTATTTGGATGGAGTTTTATTATTTATTAATAAAAATACCTTGTGGAAAACCATTTATTCAAATTAATACCGAGTATGAAGCTTTCAGCGGGTTTTGAATTATCAATTAATTAATTAAGTGACGCCTTGAAAGTGCATAAAGAGCCTCTTTTATCCAATAAAAGTGCCCAATAACTGGAATTAAAACCACAGAGAAGAAAATTTGAACATATTTTTATTCGGATCGTCATCGTCTTCTGCTCTTCTACCGAAGACTGTCAGTAGACGCGTGCCTTGGGTGGAAACGACTCGATCTCTTCGTCCAGAGTGTTCATGTGAACGGGCCTGTACGCCAGCCGGACCTTCTCTTCCTCCCAGTACCTGCCAGAAACACACTAGTTTATGAGGATGTACACAGGAAGATTCTCTCTCTCTACCCTCTCTCTCTCTCTCTCTCTCTCTCTCTCTCCCCTCATTCATTAGACATCATGGGTATTGACTCAAAGAAATTTAGGAAGCAGATAAGAATAAAATGGAAATTATAGAGGCACCAGAGAAGAGAGGACTGGGTAAGAGTGAAAGAAGGAAGAACCCACCCCAAGGAGTGCTTCATCCACTCTGCGTCGTCTCTTTTCTGCAGCGAGAAATGGGGGAGTTAGATCGTCCAGAGGAATTTGATTCAGAATAATAATATCGTGGTGAGGAGGAGGAGGAGGAGGAGGAGGAGGAGGATCTGACAGTGAAATCTTCACGGGCATGAGCCCCCGGCTCTCCTTCCTCGCCTCAGCAGAGTGCATCGTGATGCATGCGTTGATCAGAAGGTTCTCCAGCTCAATGGTCTCGATCAGATCAGAATTCCTGAGACAATTTTTTTTTTGCGATCGAATCGATGAGAGGAGTTCTAGAAATGGAAACTGTTAAGAAGCTGCATGACCCCAGAATTACCAGATTAGGCTTCTGTCCCTAATCTGAACGTCGTTGAAACTTTCCCACGCTTTGTCAATTAACTTGCATCCTATAAAGAAATTCAATAAACCAAGCAGACCAATCAAGTTAAAATGTTCTTCAAACAAACCTTGCATGGGATTATTTCTTCATACAAAGAAATAAAATTCTCATATTATAATGCAAATAAAATGCCATTTCAAGTATTGTCATATTACACAGATAAATGAAAATTACCAAGCATATAATGTCATTCACCGAACCAAGGATGAGCAAATTTTGCCCAGCAACTTTTAATATATTACTATAATAAATAAAACAAGATGGTAAATCAAGTCCACCGTGAACAAATTATGCACAGAAATAAAATTTTCATGTATTTTACTAAAAAATAAAAAAATTTATTTTGTACAGCTTTTTATCATAGATCCAGGTCACCGAAATTGAACTGACCGAGGACGCCAATCAAGTTCACCAAAAACAAAGTTTGCATATATTTTCATAACATCGCAGTTTTCTCCTAATAGATAAAAAATTGTGAAGGCAATAATAGAAGAGGCAGATTATAGAAAAACCTTCTTCTAGTGTCTCTTGGGTGCGAAAGACGGCGGCATTATTCTGCATCACCCGTTGCATGTTGAGTCGGATTTTTGAAGTCGGCAACGAGCCATTGGCGTTCCGCAATTTATCCAGCCAAGCAATGGTCTTCTCCCCAGAACCCTTTGCCAGGGGTTTAAGTGGCTCTCCTGGAGCATTGCAGCAGAAGACCATCAAAAAAAAATTTGCTACATACTCATACTAGGGGCCTGCCATATACTGAAAGATTAACTACCTGGGCTACAGATCTCTGCGATCCTGTTGGCACAAGCTCGGCCAAAAACAACAATGTCGAGCAGAGAATTTGCACCGAGTCTGTTGGCACCGTGGACTGACGCACAGGCAGCCTCACCAGCTGCCATTAGACCAGGCACCACTGTATCAGGATCATCACCCTTGATGTGAACCACCTGGAGAAAGCACATCAAAGTATTAAATACTTGACGGGAATCTGATCTATGTGATGCAATTAATTTAGATTTTACCTCCCCATGGTAGTTTGTCGGTATGCCGCCCATGTTATAGTGCACAGTCGGTAAAACTGGGATTGGTTCCTTGGTTACGTCAACGCCCGCGAAGATTGCTGCGGTTTCAGATATACCCGGGAGTCTCTCCTTCAGTACCTCAGGGGTAAGTGGTTGAGATGGAGATAAATGTGATCCTTAAGTGGTCCTGGATGAGCATCAAAGTCATGAACTAAAAATATAGGAATATTCAATCAAAAATCTAAGGTTATATTTGAATATGCTGCAACATAGAAGACACATGCGGCTAACAAGAGGTCCCCATTACGAGTTTTTCTCATGGATATCCAGACCACATTGACGGTGCCACAGTATAATAGAATTTATTTCACATCTGACAAAGCCAATTTTCCCATAGATTATGATTCATTGTCCTACCTTTTGCCTAACTCTAAACTCCCAGTTAAACAAGCACCAGTTTTCATAACAGGCGTAGGCAAACATGGATCCGACTGCGTCATCCAGAATATAAAACGTTCAAGAGATATTGGTAAATCAAAGGACAACTGACTCTAGAAAAACAAGGAAATATTTTCAGTAAATTGATGATTCTTTATAAATCGTGGTGCGCTCATCTAGAGTGAGAAGGTAAAACCAAACAAGGGTTGCAACCGTATGACATGCATGAGTTTCAAATTCTTCATTATCACATACCCACGCCACGGCCCTCTCGTATTTCCATAGTCATTGATCTTGAGACAACGTCTCTAGATGCGAGATCTTTTGCGGTAGGAGCATATCGTTCCATAAAACGTTCACCTTCGCTGTTCCTAAGAATACCACCCTCACCTCGAGAACCTACAGGTAGCAAAATACGAGTAATATGTTAAAAAGAAATAAATAAAAAGACATATGGAACTTGATGATCCGACTTTTATCACAAATGTTCGTATTTTATGCCAGAATCCATCTGAATTATTTTTTGAAATCATCAATTAACTTTTACAAGACAGGGAAATAAACCTTCAGTGATCAGGCATCCAGCCCCATAAATGCCTGTAGGGTGAAATTGCACAAACTCAAGATCCTGCAGGAATGACAAATATAACAACTCAGAATAGAGGTAAAATAATCAGCCATTTTTCCAGGTCGGAAAACCATCACACCAACCTGCAGAGGTAGGCCAGCACGAGCAACCATGGCATTACCATCTCCAGTGCATGTATGAGCTGAAGTTGCAGAGAAATAAGCTCTGCCATAACCCTGGCACATGATTCAGATTTTGGTAAGGGTTTCAACATCACTGATCGAAGAATGGAACAACAGACTTCAGTGACACCGGTATATACCCCCGTTGCTAGAATGGTGTTGGCTGCATGAAACCTGTGAAGAGTCCCATCCTCCATATTGAGTGCAATCACACCCTGACAAGCTCCTGTGGCATACATGATCCAAGAAAATCAAACACTGAATAAAGTTCAGGAAAGAGCCTTATATCCATTCTCCCCAATTTTCCAAGGATAAATTTTCACGAAAAATGGATGGTGTTGTCAATGATCCGCAGGGAATGTTTTGCATTCGTCAAAACTACATATTGCCCATCTAAAGAAAACATAAATTGGGAACACCGATGCACATGGATCAAGCATGAACATAGCATAGAACACGGCATAGTCTATACCCTGCATGTCGATATTATTCATTATCCATGGGACAATAAGATATAAAAAATCATCTGAGCACAAAAAAGTTTCTGCTGATTGGAAAAAAATTCAAATATCAAGAAATAGTGGTGACATTAGTTAAAGTTAGTTTTTCTCGTTTTTCTGTTGAAAATGCAACTTCAAATTTTCCAATTATACTCCTTCGGCTTCATAACTGTAAGGAGAGGGCCCTCCAACCATCCAAAGGATACAACAAAAAGAGAGCATTCAAAGAGAGGGAGGAGAGAATCAAGAAAACGCGAGCACATATCTTAATATTCCCCCACCAAACCACTAAAAATACAAGGGGTGGCGGGACGTCTTTTAAGCACCAGAAAACTAGAGATCTTATTATGGGAATAAATGAGACGAGTATCCCCAAAATTTATTTCTGTAGCGGGGAGAAAGCAGACCAGGCGGTGGTTAGGCTCCACACTGAAACAATAACATCGTAATGTACCTATAAAACACCAGTCTGACTTGCAATCTAAATAAAGAAACATCTTATGGGACAAATATACCAATTATGACTAAAAATATCTCCAATCAAGCCAGTACCCCATCAAGAATGTAGCAATTTTGCGTGCCTAGTAAAGTAAATAAATTCTTTTTTAACAAGCAATAGGCAGCCAGCCTGAATTACAGATTAATTCATATTCCAAGTGTCCGGTTAATGTCACTTATGCTAGAACTTGTAGTGGAGATGTTGCAGGCACTAGAGCTACTTATTTGCTTTCAGAAGGGACTGGAGCAGAACAAGATTCTGCCACTGAAGAGCTGCGTCTTTTGCTGGCAGTTATCTGATGTCGGAATTGGTAAACATTCTCTCCACCACCAGCGTGATAGGGTATAATCATTATCATGGTGATGCAGTGGCGCAGGAGAAATCACTCAGTGAGAGACAAAAGAAGAAACAGGACAGGAGAGATGGTACGCAATTAGCAAGAATGGACAGAATCTAATATAACTTCATGAATAAAACGTACTTTGTAAAGATTTAGAACTTCCATATGCTAAGAAGAATAGATCCATGGACTGCCTGGAGGGAGTTCCTTCGATAAAGAAATGTAGGACTCCTGTTTAATGCTATTTTGGAAGGTGCTGGGCGTGGAGAGTGGTAATGTACGGATCATGCAAATCACTGTTGTAAGAAGAATGCGATAACTCCAGAAAGCTGAGAGGTAGGAGAATCCATCAGCCTGGCAACAAAAACTACAAAACAAACTTGGTAGGTGACTTTCAAGTGGAAAGAGAGGTTAAAGCATGGGTCTGCCAGTGCCTCCCCTCAGAACTAGAATTCCCAGTGTGGCCTGATTTCCAAGTATAATCTGGAAAAATGAATGCACTAGTCACCGCCTAATAAGTTGGAATAAAAGGGGCTAAAGTTCTTAGCATGGTCGTCAAGTATCTATAATTGCCTGATTCAAGGGGAATCGATCTAATATATGTCAATGGGCATTCCGCTTCGCCTAAGAAACGGGGTTCCTTATGGAGAATTATTACTGCAATTGGCTACCACAATACATATGGGGGTAATTAGATGGTTTCTCTCTCTCAATTATAAGAACACCCTTGAAGTGATCTCTGGTGGAGGCAGAACCAAACAAGATAAAAAAAAAAAGTACAACTCATGACCAAAAAAGAACCTAGCCATTGCCCACTGCTTTCCACACAAGTTGACTACCATTGCCAAGCATATGAATACAAAATATTTGTAAATAAATAAAAGAATCGAAAATAATTACATGAGAATAAATACGCGTATGAATATTCACATGTGCAAGCGTACTATTATGTATGGATATAAACATACTTCATAATATTTTAATTAATTAATAATTCATTTATTTTATTTATTATTTTTAATATACTAAATTAAGGACACAACATAACTTGTTTCCTAAGTGGTAATGTGGCGATTCACACCGCCTTAGTCACCTTGTCCGTTTTAAAAACCTCGGCTTTCTAAGCTGTCAGCTGAAAACCATTTTCTTCTTTCAGCCAATTCAATGCAACCCACATCAGGGTCAGGATTGGCAAATCTAGGATGCAGTCACAATTTTGCAAGTCTTGGCTTTCATCTAATGGAGTTCCATTTTAAAAATATTCAGGAGTCATCACCCAAACCCACTGGAACGGAACAACTTCTATTCAAGAAATCAATTCAAGTTCAGCTGTTAAAATTGCAGAGTTTAATGAGCAAAAACAAACTGACTAGCAGCCCACTTCTCAATAGCAGCAGTGGTGTGCATCGAATGTACAAATAATAAATGGGCATGCCCAAATTTTAAGAAAAAGAAACCACAAAATTGTGCAACAGCTTACCATCATCATCCATCAGAAGATCCAAAGCAAAGTATTCCACGAAAAACTGGGTGTTGTGCTTCATTGCCTGACCATAAAGTGTATGCAGAAGTGCATGCCCGGTGCGATCAGCAGCACATGCACAGCGGTAGGCTTGTCCACCTACAATATGATAAAATACAGATCCGAAACTAACTAATGTAGTTAGGCAGGCGAATCAAGAGAACAAAAAAGGAAACTGAAAATCCCGAGTATCTGTACCCTTTCCAAAGTTAAGACTCTGTCCACCAAATGCACGTTGATAAATCTTCCCATCATCTGTTCGGGAAAATGGTAATCCATAGTTCTCCAGCTCTATGACTGCCTTAGGTGCCTCCCTGCACATGTACTGTATAGCATCCTGATCACCTAAAGAAAACATTCAAGCGAGTCAACAGCATCCAAAGAATACCACCTGAAATTTATTATGCAGCTTTATGGTACAGGAACGAATGGTGCTCTAAGATCTTTTAGAGGATATTCCTTATCTCCATAAAAGGGCTTACAAAGATAAAGATCGGCAAAAAGGACAATGGGAGACTTACTAACTTTCTTTAGGTGAAGAATCAAGATTCTTCAGTTATAGGCATACTCCATAAGATCATAGCCCATATCACTCCAACTATTAGTAATAATATTGGTGACGAAATGGACTTAGAAAAGTATGAGAAAGATAGCTATAAAAACGTCTCTACAAATCATAGCAATGCAATGACCACGATCATCCATAAAAGTATCAGAGCTCTGGTTATAAACTGACCTAGCCAATCGCTTCCTTTGACAGTATCATACATATGCCATCTCCAGTCATCCTCTGTCATATTACCCAAGGCAGCATTTATACCACCCTGTGCAAGAATTACTACCATAAATAGCAGAAAATAAAAAATAACATCAAATGTGAACTTTGTGAAACAAATCCTGCTATATGTGGAAAAATTAACATTTTATTTTACAAGAGATAAGGAGAAACGGAGTCCATGCTTCTCGCCTAAGTTTACTACACAGCAATGTTTACAAGTACCCATTCGATTTTCTCGTCTCAATTTGGGCCATTTCCTCAAAAACTTGTCTACTACACAGCAAATATAACCCAAGGTCTTCACTGAACATCAATTACCTGTACCCCTAAGTTGATAAAAGATGATCTCCTTGAACTTCACAGTCAGCTTATTTCTCCTAATACCATTGACTATATCGTCACCTTTTTAATAGCGAATATGTAATCACTTATAGATACCATAACAAGGGGGCGTTGAACCATTAAATACGCAATTAATGTGGAAAATAAAAGCACCGATCCAAAAGAGCCAAATCATTAAAACATATGTCACTACATGAACTCCACATTAACTTGCTAGCGTATTAATACATCTGTCAAAATTGCATCACCTTCATTGATATTCAAAATTTTTACCAATACAGCCATAGACCCTATCATTTCAATGTATGGGGCTAAAATTAATTATGATTTTCATATAGCGTCAACTGCATTGGCATAACTATGATAATCGCATCCAGCTGTTTCATAAACAATCGGACCCAGGCATGTTAGTCCTCAGAATCCGTACCCAGATTGCTATTCAAACAGCAGTTTTCAAAGCACTTGACGTGCAACGGTTGCCAAAGAGGAATTGAGACAAAGCGCCACAACAAAACCCATACCTGTGCTGCGACAGTGTGGGACCGAGTAGGGAACAGCTTGGTAATACATGCGGTGTTAAAGCCATGCTCAGAAAGCCCTATGGCAGCTCTGAGCCCTGCCCCGCCTGCTCCTACCACGACCGCATCATAAGTGTGATCTACAATTGTGTAGGATCCTACCTGCAACACGAGATCATAAAAACAAGACAAGTTTAATTTAATCGGAACAATCACGCAATGGATCAGGACAAGCCAGGAGATTGAATATAAAAGATCCCTGAAAAAAGAACAACTAGTTAACAGGAAAGAAAGGCTCCCATCGGATCGTCCAGCAACAGTCGGTTCACGGTGGGCAAAGCCCGACCAAATCTATTAGACATGAGAGATAAAAAAAGATCTCACGAACACTAACTACAGCACGGGACTTCACGTACCAAATTCCAGGCATTCAAAAAAAAAAAAAAAGGAAAACATGTATAAATTCATGTTGAAGGTTCTTCCAGGCATCTTACGGAGTCGGTGGAAAGGAATCTGGCGAGGACGGGTTGGCTTGGCCCGGTCTCTGCAATTAGCCTCTTCGTCGCAGAGCCGAGGCGAAGGCTTCTAGACACGCACCGCCACATCTCCCAATGACGAGTTGAGGCTCTCTTTCCTCGATTCCCTCACCCTGCTTTCCGTCTTCGCAACCATGAACAACGTCCGCAGGAATGATGAGAAACACAAACAGAGAGGGAAAACAAGGACAGAAAAAGAAAATTAAACAAACAAACAAGATAGATAAACGGACAGAGACAGGTAGACAGATAGACAAATAGACAGATAAACGGCGATCTATCTGAATGCCTTGACGAAGACAGGATCTGGGTCTTCCCTGTACTCACCACAGTCGATCGAGGGTTCCGGCGCAGCAAGAGTCGAGGAAGACGCCGGCGAGGTTCTTTCCGGCTGGTATTCGTGCGTTCTCCGCAGAAAAGGCAGCCCGCTCACGGGGGCGGTGGCAATTCGGAATCTCTCCTTTGACCGAGCTCTCGGCGGCCACGGAGGAACACACGCGGCCGCAAGCAATTGCTTGACGACGGAGACCTCCGTTTGGGAGCGAGCGAGCGAGCGGAGATGGCGATGGCCACGCTCTCAGGAGAACTACCAGTACCTTCATCGCCGACCAACGATGCCGTCACCTTCCTTTTACCGTTGAGGTCAAACGGTCAACGAATGGCCACGTTTATTATGATTATTAAAAATTATTTAAAATAACTTAAAGGATGATTATTTGAGATAAAACGTTAATTACCCGTGTCAACCGGGGGGCACGATTTCCAAAATGGGCCCAACGAGATACGAGCTGAAAGAGGCCCATCTTGTGAAGACCATGGGGATTAATTAGGGATCGTCACGTCCTACATGTGGACGCTAGACTAGACGGGACGGAGCAATTTGGGACGGGACATCCGTCCCGTCCTCAAGGCGTCCGGTCCACGTCATCTATGTGTTGGATGGGACGCATTGGACGCCAGGGATGAAAGTTGAAAAAAATTCTAAGTCATTTAAATCCATGGCATTCTTTCCTTATTTGTGCATTCCCACAAATTCGCCATTCGCAGCTGTCATCTTCCTTCTATTTCTCGTTAGATCTTGAAGTTTTTAGAACTTCATTAATCTCATAAGCTTGCAGAACATCATCAACCTCAAGTAAGATCTCTCCTATTGCATTAGGTTCTTTCCTACCATCTCCCTCTCCTTTGATGTCGTCTAACGAACTCATGCCACCCAATGACATTGCTAGTGATCTCCGCCCACTTAGCTCTCATGTTCTACGTCGCAACTTTTTTCCTCTAGTGCAAGTCTAAGTTGTTGCAATTGCCTTGCTCTTGTCCAACCAACTAAGATGACGTTGTGTGAGTGCCTTCGAGCTCGTTCAAAACCTCGCAGGACACTTGTAACCCGCACTCCGACCCGGAGTCTAACATCAAGCCACCCATTAACACTCCAGCCAAGCTGTCAACTTAATTAGTGCAAGCCAATGTCACTTGACTAGTCACTAGAATGTCCTAAGGGGATTGTTATCGTTTTGGCCATTTCTCGTGGCAAAGTATTTGTTACCTAGAACTACTTGTCCTCTATGACACACACGATGAAACTCTACTTATGTCATGCTAGTTGTCACATACGAAAAAAGATCAGTCCTAGGTAAGATGGTAATGTGTTGTTTCTCAAGCTCCACTACTAACGTCAGACTTTCTTTTAAAGAGTGGGATATGGTGAAAGAAGACTTTATCAATCTTTTGTTGTCTCTTCGAGATGCCACTAATTTCATCATAAGATTAAAGACACTAATTGCACTTGACGTAATTTCATGTGTTACTACATTTGTTATACACTTTGATGATGTCATTACAAAGCTTCAGGAAAATGTCATTTTCCCACTTAGGGGTATGTTGTCAGCCGAAGAACGAGATACTATATATTCAGTTTGTGTTGTAATGAAGTTGAAGCTAGCAAAATATGAGACAAGGCTCAAGCACAACAAACCCTTTGCACTTGTGGCGATGTTTGACCCATTTATGAAGCTTGCATTTATCGATAATAAGACTAGACCGACTTCTAATTATTCTACAATAATAGACGAAGAAATATCTACAAGGAACTTCATGTCTTAAGTTGTTCAAATTTATAGGTCTCGTCGAAAATAGGCAGCCAGGACAAATATTACTTAAGAACTCGATGTGTACTTGAATTCTCTATGTGTTGAAGACAAAGATCAACCTTTGAGTTGGTGGAGGCGATCAAGTCAATGTTATTATTCGAAGTTGGCAAAGATTGCAAAGGACTTATTGACAATTTATGCGTCAAGTGCCCCCACTGAACGTTTTTTTCTACAAGTTATGGGATTGTGACATACAAGAGGTCAAGATTAAATGCATAGAGTATCGAGATGCTTATGATGTTGAAGTATTGATTCTGGTATGAAGAGGATGAAATTGACGACGATGATAGAGAAGAGCAATACGTTGATGAGGAATGTTGATTTTAGGTTTTCATGACTATCGTTCAAATGTTTTGTTGTTTTAAATGCTTGGCTGATGGGACGGAGTTGAGTCATGTATAAAATGAACTCATGTTTCTAGATTTTTTTATGGTTTTTTTTTTTCTGGATATTTTATACTTTTAAATGTAGTTATGTTTTTATATGTTCTGTTCTTTAATGTTTGTGTTAATTAGTTATGAACACTTTAAATCTTATGTTGTTGGTGTTAACTAAATAAAGAACTGTTTATAATATTTTTCATAGTTTAATTATTTTATTTTTTGTTATTTCCTATTTATTTAAATATATTTTGAATTACATCATGTCTAATAAAGAAATATTTGAACAAAAGGCAATGTTCATCTCTTTGTTGCAAAAAGTCAACGTTCATATGTGGTCAACCCTCTCAAAACATCTAATTTAATTTTAAAATCATCTATGCCATTTTAAATAAGATTTATTCATTCAATCTCCACATTTATTGCTATCTTTTTATAAAAACCTATTAAAATATATTTTTAACAATTTTTAATGCGTCAAATTTAAACACTTTTAGCCCATTACGAATTATGGGCTTATTGGGCCGAATGGGACGGAAATCCCGTCCCGTCCAAGTGTCCCAGCCGTCCCGTCCCCGTCATCCGGGGGTGGACGGGACGGTGGTTGCCGTCCCGGGACGAAAAGCCCGTCCCATCCCGTCCCGCCTTCCCTAGGATTAATGGGCCTAATGAGGCCCATCCAACTTGTACCCATAAAAATCGTTCAGGTGGGCGGCTGCGTGGAAAAAATATAATAATAATAATAATCTGAGGTAGTAAATAATAACAATAATAATAATAATATAGAAAAGGCTTTAGGAACAGGCGGGTTCTAGGAGAAGCGGCAACGGTAAAAGGTGCGGTTTTTTTTTTTTGAGTGCTGGGTAGCGACAGACGGCCTCCCGCGCTTCATCGCACGGCCGGCGAGGGAGGCGCTGTCTCCGGCGATCCCATCGCGCTCCTGCAAATGGCAAGGGCCAGATTTGCTCCGGATTTCTACAGTTGCCAAGGTTCCACGTCCACAATTGGCAAGTCCGAGATGCGCAAGACGGATCGTCCCCGAACCGCCTCCTCTCGCCGCCCCGCGGCTTCTTCTAGCGCCTCCTCTGTTGCAGAAGTAGCCGCCGCCGCCGCCGCCGGAGCATTCTCTCCGTCGGTTAGAAGTCCATGGATGATGCTTCGGCCAGCCGATCCGCGTCGTGTCTCCCCGATGTGGATCCGCTGTGTCAATCTTCAACGAGAACCAGGCGCAGAAACTTGGCTGATTCTTCTGCTTCTGCTCCGCATTGCGAGGTTTCGAAATATTCCTCAAACGATTTGAGGGGTTCTTATGCCTGCTGCAGGTCTGCAGCGGCCAAGGCGTGTGAAGTGTACATTGGTGCGGGAGGGGGCGATAGATCGCTTCCCCGTTTTGTGAATTGGCTTCGTGCGGAATTAGAGTCCCATGGGATCCAGTGCTTTGTCTCTGTTAGGAATTGGGGACGAGGTTCGTGCGCCCACCGCACGGCTAGAGAGGCTATGAGATTGGCGACTCTCGGCGTGATCGTCGTTACCAGGGAAACCTTTTCGAGCTCTTATGGTATGGAAGAGATTAGTTGGTTCTCGGAGAGGAGCAATTTGGTGCCTGTTTTCTTTGGGTTGAGCCAGAAGGATTGCCTGGTCAGGGACATCACCGAGAAGAAGGGCGAACTGTGGATGAAGCATGGGGTTTTCTGTGGAAGACATATGGAGGATTAGAGAAGGAATGGAGGCACGCTGTGAATAAGCTTTCTTGTCTGGACTGCAAGCTGGAAACGAGCCGAAGCAACTTCAGGGATTGCATATTGAATTCTGTCGCCCTTGTAGGGAGAAGATTGGGGAGGAAGGGCGTCGTAGAGAGAGTGCTGAGGTGGAAGGAATCGGCAGCAACCATGGAGTATCCATTTCCTCGGAACCACCACTTTGTTGGCAGAAACCAGGAGCTTCGTCAGCTTGAGCTGATTTTGTTTGGCCATACAGAAGAAGAAGAAGAAGAAGATGATGATGATGATGATGATGATGATTGTCTACACGTTGGAGTTACAAGGTTTGGAAGAGCTTTGACGACCAGTAACAGTGCTAGCATGGAGCTGGATCACAAACGAAAGTGTCAGGAATATCAGAATGAGATGAAAGAGGGACGTTGTCGGGTTGAGGAGAGGCCAGACGGCCTTGGTATGCATGCAAAAGGAAGTTGTCACACAGGAAGTGGATTTTCTGTAAGGGAGCTGCATGGGAAGGGCATTGCCTGTGTCTGTGGTGAGTCGGGCATTGGCAAGACTGAGCTTATCTTGGAATTTGCGTACAGGTTCTCCAAGAGGTACAAGATGGTGCTTTGGGTAGGTGGTGAAGCGAGATATATCCGTATGAACTACTTGAACCTACTTCCAATTTTGGGTGTCAATTTGAGCGATGAGAACGAAGCTTTTCTCAAGAGTAATGGCCCGATTAGTTTCAAGGAGGTCGAAGGGCAAGCAATTAGAAGGGTGCGCAAGGAGCTCATGAGAGATATCCCTTTCCTGCTCGTGATTGACAACTTAGAAAGTGGCAAAGACTGGTGGGATGGAAGGAATATAATGGAGATTCTTCCTTGTTTTGGTGGGCAAACTCATGTCCTCATCTCCACTCAGATGTCTGCGGTGATGAACCTCAAACCCCTGAAGATCTCATTTTTATCTCATTCAGAAGCAGTTGCGTTGATGAAGGGGCATTGGGGGACCTTCCTCCAGAAGAATCTGATGCCCTTGACGTTGCTGAAGAAAAACTTGGTAGGTTGCCACTGGGACTTGCCATTTTCGGTGCATTATTATCCGAAGTTCCCATCACCCCAAGAAAACTTCTCAGTGCAATTGACAGGATGCCTCACGAAGATCTTACATGGAATGATGGGGAGCAGTCGGCGCTCAAGAAATACCCTTCAATCGTCCAGCTTTTAAGTATCTGCTCTCTAGTTTTTGATCTTGCTGACAATAATCAGAATTTTGCATCGAGGATGGTGCTTGCAAGCGGTTGGTTTGCTCCTTCACCAATACCGGTTAATCTACTTTTTACTGCTGCTTCGGAGATAGTTCAAGAGAATCATTGTGTTCATTTTTTGAAGAAGTTTCGACAGGTAGTCGCATGCATGTGCAAGATATCACATTCCAAGAAACCAGGAGTTGAAGCATCAGACAGATTAGTGAGGCTTCGCATAGCAAAGTGCTGCACCAAAAATGGCTGCATCCATTTTCATGATATTATTAAGGAATACGCCAGGAAAAGAGGAGAATTGTGCTCTGCTAATGCGATGGTTCGTGCAATTTTTCACAAAGGTTCTCTACATCTTCACCCTGAGCATGTATGGGCAGCATCCTTCCTACTGTTTCGATTGGGTACCAGCCCGCCGATTGTCAGACTGAGGGTTTCAGAGTTGCTCGCGTTCATCAACAAGTTTATTCTTCCTCTAGCTCTTGCTACATTCAAAATTTTCTGCCGGTGTGAAGCTGCCTCTGAGCTTCTGTTTGCGTCTGAGGAATTGCTGAAGAACTCGGAAGATTCTTACGCATTGCAGGAGAATAATGCTCAAGAGAAACAATTATTTGGGATACCATATAAAAATCGCCCAACATTTCAGTTTGATCACTGCAGTTACAAGGAGTTTTCTTTGTTACGTGCCACCATCCTTGAAACAAGGGCTGAGATGATGCTCAGTGGCGGCTGTTATGACGTTGCAGAACGCCTTTTCAAGTCAGCACTCAACATCAAGGAGGTATTTTACGGCTGTGAGCACTCAGACACAGTGGCCATCCAAGAAACAATAAAGAAACTTTTAAGACTTCAAGAAGGTCTGCGCACTTGATGATCTCATGAAAGGTTGTAACTTTCGGTGTGTTTTTAAACATTTTTTGCTCCATATTTATCCACTGGTAATCGGTTCTATCTGTAAGAGGAGCATCGGCTAGTACATTGCAAGAAGAGCTCTCATTTTGTTGAGAACAAACTTTAATGCTGATGAGGATAAAAGTGCTGGTCGCATCAATAATCTTCACTTTGTCGCAGGTATTTTCCACAAAATAAGGTTTATCGCCATTTTTAATGTTACAAATTAGATGTGTTTGACATGAAAAAAAGGTAACTAGCGGTAGCATAGGCTCTCAAAACCCATGTACTCCTTTGTCTCCAGTTTTTTAATCATGTTTGCTATACCCACACCTCCTGCAGCAGAAAATGACTCATTAAGCACGGAATCCGCCATTAGATGCTATTAATTAGGAACATTGTCAACGCTTACCCAGGCTGATAGCACTCACGAAGATGGTCAGCGCCAGAATGAAGATTATTAGTGATGCTCGGCCCAGCAGCATGATTAATCTTCTCACCACATGCTGACCGGTGAAAGCGGCAATAGTTGCCAGAATTATGAAGTACACCGCTGAAAAAGTTCAATAATTGAATATTTTCGTTCAAGTGATTTCAGATGGCGTCTGAGGCATTGATGATATATTTCAATGATAACAAGGTTGTTCTGAAATTTACCATATGGAACAGGGAAACGGCCCAATATATAATACTGTATGACAGACATGGATGACGAGAATGCCATTGCAAAGGTTGAAGTGGCACTTGCAACCTGAAAATGCATAGCTTGAGCTGATCAGCCACTGTCTTCAGGCATTGCACTATAAATTCAAATGCATTTATAAGATCTTATATAGCATCAAGCATGGCGATGATTTGCTCAAAAAAGTAACATGACCTTGGGTAAACAAACTTGAAAGAACCCTTTCCAATTTAGATGTAGAAAAAGAGGAGATCAGATTAAGGATCCTGGATCATTTGGACTAACCAGCATCAAAGATTTCTATTTTTGGGCAATTCGAGGGAAGTTTTCTTCTTTTGCTTCCTCCTTTGGATAACATTACAAAATCAGAATTGTATACGTCATTTTTAGTTATTGGCATAATGTGGGCAATGCAAGTACCATAACTCGTACATGTCATGGAGTTATGTTCACAGATTTAAGGCACAGCTTGAGCAGATTCTGAAGTGAGTCAAGAGGAACGAACCTGAGGAGGAACTCCAAGTTCGAGAAAAAGAGGTCCCAATATGAATCCTCCTCCTAGACCAAGTAGACCTCCAACAATTCCAGCTAATATTCCGCAGCAGCAGTACAGAAAAAGCTGGTGGATCTTCCACTTCATGTCCTGCTTTCCCCTTGACAAGATAACCCTTTTTCCATTGTACAAGCTGGCGGCCTCGTAAAGAGTCACAGAAGCAGCAATCGGCAGCTTCATGAGAGCAGAGGTCAGTTAAAATGCTTCCAACAAATTTGTTGAGAGAATTTATTTATGATGGTGATGGTGATAGGCTTTCCATGCTTCCGAAGAAAACTTATACATTATGTCCTAAGTTGACCATAGGTAATATGAGAAGTTTTATTGATGATGATGATGATGGAGAAGGTGGTACCCATGGGTAAGAAGATTTCAGCATGAGATTTTACCTGCAATGCATTTACAATATGACCTAAGTTGACCATAGTTAAAATGAGGAGTTTTATTCATGATGATGATGATGATGATGATGAAGGTGATAATGATGATGGAGAAGGTGATAGCTATGGGTAGGAAGATTTCAGCATGAGATTTTACCTGCAATGCGTTTACAATATGAACTAAGTTGACCATAGGTAATATGAGAAGTTTTATTCATGATGATGATGATGATGATGATGATGATGATGATGATGATGATGGTGAAGGCGGTCGCCATTGGCAAGAAGATTTCAGCATGAGATTTTACCTGCAATGCGTTTAGAATCCAGTACTCTGTGGAGCAGGTCCTTGCAAAAGTCTGCACAGTTATTTGACGCACATTATTACATCATAATTCTTCAATTTAACAGCACTAGGGGGAATAAAACCATCAATTATCACCTTAATTATCTGCACAGCGAGGAAGGCCACCCACACAAACAGAAGCAGCAGATAGTCTTTCCGAGGCGCACAAACAATGGCGGCTGCCTGGGAGGGCATCAAGCTGACATCATCACTCCTCCATATATATTCATCCTAATTTTAGAATAAATGATTTATTTATTTAATCAATTAATTGAAACCTCTGCATCTTCAGAAGGTCCCATCTGGATGTTTGCGGCGGCAGCAGGGCCACCTGGGAGCGGTCTGTAAGCCAGCACGGAGCTGTCTGAAACACAATACACAGTTAGAGGGCATGATGCCTGTTTCTTCTGAGATTTTTTTACCCTTTTTGGGGAGGTTTCATGAGGAAGCTGATGGAATCAATTCGAGCATTAATTCTACACAAGATTAAAGCTTTTTTTAGGTCGGAAAGATCTACCGGAGCTACCATTTAGGTTTGATGTTTCCAAGAGCTGGGCTGCCTCCTGAAATAGTAAAGAGATTATCAGAGCCGCCCTTGTGCAGGGAGTTTTGCAGGGCAGAGATATGGCGGGGGCCGTTACCTTCTTCATGGCCGTCTCCTTCCTCCAGGTCTCCACTCCCTTGATGAACGCCCTGGTGGAGGTGCCTGGGATCACCATCGTCCACTTTTAGGTGTAAGCAAAGCTTGATATGAGTAGCATCGCCATCTCTCTCTCTCTCTCTCTCTCTCTCGCAGTGATAGTTGTAGTTGGAGATGGGTACCGAGGAAGAGGACGATGAGGAGGATGGTGACGACCCAGTCGGGAAGATGACGTTGAAGGTGACGCCGACGCTGATGCCCAGCATGAGCATGGGCTGGAAGAGCAGCGCGAGGTCGTAGTCTATCACCGGCATGTTCAGCGTCGGGTGCCTCATCTTCAGGTTGTAGTACACCGTCGACGACGCCGCCCCCATTATCATGCCTGCGACCATGAAAGGAATTCGGAGAACAGACTCTTTCAGAAAGCCTGCTGCTGTAGAGAGAGAGAGAGAGAGAGAGAGGTACATTTGGAGAGAGCGGTGGAGGACTTGGGGTCGAAGCCGATGACCAAGGTGAACATGGGGACGAAGATGCCGCCACCGCCGACGCCGCCGACGCTGCCGAGGCCGGCGCCGATGAAACCTATCAGAGAACCCACCACCAGCTTCCACCCGAACTCCATGTCCTGCCAGAAAAGGAAATTTGAAATCCCCCTCAGGAGGAGTAAGCGAGAAGAAATCAAATCAGGAGAGGGGAGGGGAACAACGGGCGCACCGGCCAGACGTGTCGGTAGGCGTGGAGCAGGGACCTGACGAAGCTGCTGAGGGCGAAGGGCTCCGCCTCGTCTTCCATGGCGGACCTGAGAGGCCTCTCGGCGACGACTGCCTCACCCATGACGAACAGGGCGCAGCAGATGGGAAGCACCGCCGTCAAATGCCACTGTGGTCGAACCATGATGAGGAGAACTGGAAAGACAGAAGTCAGCGGGCGAAGACTGCCAATGCCACCGCTGGTTCCTCCTCCAGAACCCAGCCAGTGGGTTCTTCCTCTCCCTCTCTCTCTCTCTCCCTCCCCCTCGCTCAGGCACTTCCGCTGTTTCTCGCACTGAGCATCCAATGGAAGATAATCCGAGGCCACGCGTGATCGTTTATGCTTCCCCCTCTCTGCTACTGCACCCGGTTTATGTTTCTCCCGATTTCCTCGAAATGGGCTCTTTAGAAGAGAGAGAGCAGTACCGCCAGGGGGAAGCCTGGCCTGAGTTACCTCTCCCGGGGAGGACGGCGAAGTGGTCGGGAAGCTTCTGGTAAAGAGAGATCTACCCGGCCCGACGCGATCAACGTGATCACTGTGGGATTCAAATATGCGGCAGGGGTTAGGGTTTCCGTGCAGAGAGAGTCACGGGAGGAGGAGGACGACGACGACGGCGACGACCTCCGCCACGGGGAAGCTCCCATCACCACATCTACTGCCATTTTCACGTTGCTCTGCATGGGACGGCCGGCCGCATCACCAGGCTGGCTCTTTTTATGTATTCATTCCTACGCTGTCTCAAGGGCATTTAGGTCATCATCCCCCACAGAAGCTAGGGGTCCGAAGAACTACCAGGCACAAGACCGTTGACCTTCTAAATCGAATATTTACTAAAATACCACTATTCGCACATAATGACGAAACTGTTCCCCTCGAGCGGCATGCCATCTCCGGGGATCTCCATCTTTCCCTTTCCCTTAGCTCCGAGGACTTCGTTCGCGGCACATCCCGCTTCAGCCACCTCACCTCTCTCTCTCTCTCTCTCTCTCTCTCTCTCTCTACGAATCTATCGCTATCTCTCTATCCCCTGTTGACGACAAGTTGAAAGACGAGGTACCGTTAGTCCCTCGAGGGAGAGTTAAAAAGAAAAGCCCAAACACAGAGAGAGAGAGAGAGAGAGAGAGAGAGAGAGAGAGAGAGTAGCGTCGTTCCATACCAGCCCAAGTACATTCACTCACCCCAACATAAAGCAAGGAGAAAAAAAAAAGGAAAAAAATGGCGACACAAAGTCAACGCCTTCAGACGAGGAGGGGCAGAGACCACAGAGGAAGGGCTCCGTCAACGGGCACTAACCGGAGAGGAGGCGGCGATGATCAGTACTCGTACTCGCGGGAGAGGGACCTCTCCGCCCTCTCCTTCTCGCGCGGCGCGGCGGCGCCCCGGTAGTCGTCGTGTTCCCCTTGCTCGTACCCACGATGGTGGTCCTTGCGCTCCGCCTGTTCGTACGACGACGGCGGCGGCGCGTTGTCGTAGTATCCGCCGTAGCCGCCGCCGCGGCCGCCGTACCAGTCGCGGCCCTGCTCGGGGTCGTAGTCCGGCGGCGCCTCCTTCTCGCCGGCGTCTCTTCCTCGGCTGTGGCTGCGGTCGTAGTCTCTCTCCCTCTCCCGGTCCCTCTCCCTGTTCCGGTCACCGCCGCCGCCGCCGCCGCCGCGCTCTCGTCCTCCGCTGCCACGATCGCGCCTCTCCCTCTCCCTGTCTCTGTCTCGGTCTCTGTCTCTGTCCCGGTTGCGGTCGCGTTCGCGGTCGCGGTCGCGGTCCCGGTGGTGGTGGTGGCGGTCGTCTCTCACCTCCCGGTCGCGAGACCGCTCGTGGGACTTCTCCCTCTCCCGGTCTCTCTCCCTCCCCCCTCTCCCGGGACTTCTCCCTTTCCCTGCAACAACGAGGAGAACCGGCCGGTGAGGGCACCGAAGAGGATGACGGACGATGAGAGAGAGAGAGAGAGAGAGGGCGCAGACCGATCCACGTGGCGATCCTCGCGGGCCCTGGGCTCCTCGGGTCGGTGCCCGGACGCCGCCTGCTGAGGGTCTCTGAGGAGCAAGAAAAGAAAAAAGAGGACAGATTTGAGGAAATACGATCGCGGTCGAGCATCTGATCAAGCGTTCGGACCATCTCAAGGCCAGAAGATCTCACCGGCCGGAACCCTTGAGGTTGACTTCCTCCCCTCCGACCCGGGTTGACCCGAGGCCGCCGCCGAGCCTCCGGGGCCTCCAGTTGGCAACCGTTCGGCCTCGTTCAACGTCCACGAGTACCCTCTTGTTGTCGATCTTCCTCCCATCGGCCTGCTTATAAGCATCTGCATGCAGCCGCCAGATTAACCGGCTCTCGTCATCATCGATCATAAGACACGAATGGGGAGAGAGAGAGAGAGAGAGAGAGAGAGCATGAACAGGGAAGCCTACTCTTCATGTCCCGGGTGTGCATGTACTCGATGAAGGCATAGCCTCTGGGCTTGTTCGTCTCTCTGTCGGTGATCAGCCGGACCTGAAAATCCCCAAATTATAGCAAAATAAACGAAAAATAGCTGCGTAAAACATCACAGAGAGAGAGAGAGAGAGAGAGAGAGAGAGGGAAAAATGGGGTTGGGGAAATAATGTCAATAATCCCTTCTGAGAATGGGGCGGCGATAATTGGGGAGGCCACTCAAGGGAGTAAGTAAACCCTAGATCGGCACGGCAGAGAGGCACCCTGTCTCACAAGCCGTGCTCACCTTCCAAGGTGTACAGCTGCGCCCCACGCGGGATGGATCACCACCACCATTGGAGATGGATCACTCGGCAGAAAACCGGTGTTTGCGGCGGATTAACCAGATATGGAGTGTGTATAACCATCATGTCATGTCCCCTTACCAGGGAAAGCCAGAACCTTTTAAAAGAGGAATCAACTAAATCCAGATTTGATATACCTTCCTCTCCATCCTCTTACCGGGCATTCTTAAAAGCATATTTACGAGGACCAGACCAGGAGAAAAGGTGAAAATACCAGCAAATCTTCCGGATCTAGATCAAAAGTATTAGTACAAACATGAACGCAATATATTCATTCAAAAGTCAACGCAGGGAGCGGGCCCACCAGGAGATCATCCAAAGCCGTACCCTTTCATTTCAGTTCATTTCATTTCTTATCTAGAAGAGATTGATCACCCTACAACAAACAAGATTCATCGGGGATACCCACAGAGCGAATGGCAGGACGATTTTATAAGGACCGAGACGGTAACAACACAAAAACAGGAGCACAAACCTGCGGCCAATTTATATATACCTGGACATTACTCTCACTGGTGCACAACCCACCTCCTTCCAAGAACCACAAAAGATTGATTATAACGGATGCCAGCTTACCAGAGGCTATGATGCACCAAATGTTATTTTAGGGGTGCCTTCTGGATCTCTAGATGACTACGAAGGCCATCCATGGAAAGGTAGTGACAGCTCAAACAAGGGAAAGCAACACAGACGCTGCCAATTTTACCGAAAAGGAAAATACCTGATCACTCCCCACTTGCATTTAGCAATCAACCCTCTTACCTGGAAAGTTGTTCCAACTTCCAATGCCGAATACAGAACAAGGTTATATATTGGGAGGGGTTTTTTATGCGTCTCAAAGACATCAGATGCCCTCGAGTTCAATGAAACGCGGAGGAAACAAGTGAAGCTGTGAATGTGCATAATTATACCTGTTGCCGTTGCCTACTCGTAGTTACACAGAAATAGCATTCTCAATGCCCAATAATGAATGTCGGGGCAAGGGAAAAAAAGGTGAGGAACTAGGAAAACTTGGGAGAGGGAATGGGCCCATCCTGAAGTCGCAAAAAGCAAGAAAAAAAAAAAAAAAAAAACCAGGCAGATTTGTGGGAAAGATCCTATAAAGAAGACGTAATTCGAAGCATTCTCTATGCTATTCCCAACCCATACTCCCGAATCTGATGAAAGAGATCATGGGGCAAGGTGGACTAACAAAGAGCCGCCCAAACACGAGGTATGATACATGGGGGTCTGCACACAGATGTTGATCTCACTTCTAAGGGGCAAGCACAGAGCAAGTTATCACATCATGAGCATCTGTTGTCTTTTACGTATACCCAAATAGAAAATGACCAAGTTCACAAGAATCCTAAACAGAATTAGCCCTTTGTGACATTAATTTTCGTGTTTCTGCAATTTTTAATTAGTCCTGTTTACACTTGCTCCTTGTGGCCACAGTATAGCAAAACCTCTTATTAGGTTTTTCAAGCATAATATGCTTAGAACTGTGTAGATTACGAAAACAATATACATGTTATAATATTCTAAACAGCAGCAAGCTCCGTAAACATGATTGAGAGTAAGAGGTGAACGATTTTAACTACTTTTAAACACTAACCGCGAACTTCTTCATTTTTTGGAACAATGTTTAGCTTCTTTTACGTTGCTAATGTGTACATAATACGTACCATATTAGAGAATGTACAAGCACGTGCGTGTACTCTATTGTGTTATCTTGCTTATTTTCAAATCTGTACTGTCCGGCATGTATATTTTTTTATCAATCCTTTAACCACGTCCACGCTCCAAAGAACACTGACTCACAGACAACAGTAAAGAGATCGCTTAACTTACTTAATTTCGCTTAGGTGATTTTAAGATTCACAGATCAGATCAGTAACATAACAACAGAGCGACTTCCCTTCAGCCATATGCATTCCAACCGAAAGAAAGTTAGTCACAAATTTTAAGGTAGATTCACTAAAAACGTCGAATTCTGATATCATTACAAACCAACAGTAAATAAAAGACAAATGAAAGAAATTATCACCTATAGCTTAATGTTATAATCAAGGTTTCCCATAAAGCCAACAAACTAAACTATGCCCTAGATATAATAATCGTCATTTAATTACAAGTAAAAACATATTTTTCATGGCCATTTCTATGGATCAGTTTTAAGCCATGCTTTGTCTTTTATTAGCATCTCTAGAAAACGCAAGTCTACAGAAAACCAAACAAGAACGATCGGCCTTTCACTTTTTTTCCGTTATTACGATATAAATTTTAACATTAAAAAGCTTACCCAAATCAAGAACAATAATGACCTCCCGATGAATACATTATAAAACACTTACCCGTTTAATTGGTCCATACGATTCAAATTCTCTTTTGATCCTGTGCTCAGTTGTCTCATAGTTCTGCGCAAGTTGAAAGAAAGGATAGTGAATCCCTACTACAACATAAATTTTTAACAGCAACAAAGAAAGAAAAGACATCATTAAAAAAGATCAGAAAAACTGACCAGTCTCGCCACAAATAATGTCTTGTATGGATCTCCAGTCACATTGGGATCTTTGGATGGGTCATCTGTAGAAACAAAATTTATACATCAAAAAAATAATTCACCGTTTTCAAAATAAATCTATATCATATACATGCGTTATTCAGTTTTTTTTAGCGAATGGCATAATTACATTTTTGAAGTTCTTCAGCAGCCTTTGCTGCACCATTCTCCAGTCGAAGTGCATGGATTCTAGCCCTTCTCTCCACCTATTTCATGAAAAAAAGTTTTTATTTAGGCTTGAAGGAAAACAAACCGCATGATACCAATGCACACACCTTGAGAACAAATCAGATAGCTAACTCCGTAAGATCAGCATTTTTATGCAACCCAAAACTATCAAAAATACGCATTACTACAGCAATATACATTGCCTACAACCTGCCAACAATTATACCTCCTGTTTCATAAATTAACAATCCTAAATTACATCATGATAGATAACCAAAATCCAACGATGCATATTAACTTGCCAACATGAGACCGGCAATAAATACGGTTCAAGTATTAAATCATCAAAACTTACTGCTGAAGAAGAATAGAAGATTCAAGAAGCCTCAGGGGAATATATTCTGACGAATATACTAAAATAGTTGCAATTATTCAGCATTAGAATTGACAGGAAGAATTGGAGCAAACAAAGAATTTGGAACGACCCATGGAAAAGTTTCGCGGAAGTAAGCACCTTCAGGAACATGATAATAGCACGTAATAATGAACCATAAACGTCCTTCAACAAGACCAAGCAAATCCCAAACCTCCAAATTACTGACACCCATTAATTTAAGCTAAAGACCATACGTGATTACAGCATGATGTGCTTCCTTACTTTTGTCATATCAGGCATGAACACCCACGTTCCAACATATTCTCTCATTGTCAATGGGGTATCTGAAGATCTTATAGTCTTTAGAACTACGACCACTTTCCACGGCCTTATCATAGTTCAATATGTTAGTCAACTCTCCCTTCATTGTTCTTACTTCGCAACAACGAAAACTCCGACCGCTACTTTCAGCAATATATAATTTTCTGCCATAAATGTCAAGAACAGCAAGTTTTCCGCCACATTTTTTTACTAAATACAGGATTGGCAGATCCAGGGAAATCTTCATGTCCTCCTGTAAGCATAAAGTCTCCGTTATGTAGCTCATTTATACGATCTGATTCTCATTTCAAGATTAACTTTTAGAAGTAGTAAACCAGAAATATGATCATAATTCTGTACACTCTCTCCGTAAGGGCAGCAATCGCATGCGTGGGAATATCCCAGATTTACTTTCCTAACTCAGTTTTTTCTAAGCAACTAATTTTGTTCCCACCTCGATTCCAACTCATTCTGATCCACTTCTCCCCCATCCTAAAGCTTGCTTTTCATCTTTTTTTTATTTTATACATTTATGGGGAAATTCTTGCCACTTCATCCATAAAATCACACAGTGAGAGCCTTGTTTCTCCATACTTTTATGCTAGGGGAAATAAAACACCAACCATAGCATCTTCAACTCGTTTCTAACACAAACCTGTTTTCTTTTTTATAAGCTGAAAATATCATTTCGGAGCTCATACCATATAATGGCAAGCTCCAACAACAACCAGGAATGAAAAGCCAAACTGAATCCGAACCGGCACGGGACCAAATTCTCAAGGAAACTAGAAAGGTAACCGGCGCCAATGTAGATGCTGAAAATCTTACCGCTGTTTCACCTTTCTGCACAGGCGGAGCATATTCAGGATCCCCTGGTTCAGCAAACTGTGATACAAATTGTCCAATACCTGTATACACAGAATTTTAGTCCCCCATGTTACCTCAACTCAGAAGAAAAACCTCAAATTCCTTACCTGTGTAAGATGGGCATTTCCTTTTCTCGAGGGGAGGCTTATAATCCAAAGGAGGACGGGGCTCAAATAGCTTCAGAAGGTTTGCGGTGAGACCCGTAGGATGACTCTGCCCAATCTGAGAAAAGGAAACAATGGATTTCGTGATCAATAAATGTCACTAGAGTCTTGCGACCGTGTGGCTTCTTAATCGAAAAAGGAGCAAACCAGAAGAAGACACGCAACGTCCCACACAAATGGCTAAAAAAAAACATAGGATGAAATTGGATAAATCCACTATCTCTTGAAAAAGAATGTGTCAATAAATCTGAATCGTACGAAACAACCCGAAGACCACAACTTCTACAACAACGTATATGAAGAAAACCAAGTAGGTCTAACCATCCAATCACAAAATTCTTAATTCTAACGCGAAGATCAATGACTTAGACGAATGAATCAATCATATCCGAAAGCAAGAGAGGCTAAGATCTGAAGTGCTGCGCGCGGATCATACTCCCGAACGGGATATCCCCGATGCTGTAATAAGTGGGGCTGACAGAGAATGTTTTCGCTTACCAGCTTGAGCTGCAGGACCGTGGCTCTGTTCTGAGCCTTGGTCCGCGCCTGCACGTTAGGGTCCCTATTGCGCATGAAGGCATCGTTGAAGTCCCCCATCTTGAGAGACCGACCCCCTCTCCCTCCTCAGCCAAAAACTCTCCGGCGATCCTCGCTCGATCTATACACCTCCTCCCACCGGCAAGAAACCTGGACGTAAACCCTAAAAAGGAAGGAGGTCATGCGCAGCTCATCTTCCTGTCGGAGCTGAGAGGTGCAGTGCAGCGGGGAGAGAGAGAGAGAGGATGGACCTATATATTGACGCATATTTGTCAAAAAACCCTTAATACATATTTATATTGTGTACATATACACCAAGCCACATCTAATTCGTGAAAAAGTCCTTCTCTATTAATTCCCTGTTGGTCTACTATTTGTCTTGCGCATCTCGTCACATACCCCTATCAACATAAATATTTGCATACATGACCCTTTTCTTAGCTCAAGCATCCGATATAATTAAACTCTAACCATCATCATTAGTAAAAAATTACTTTCATTTTGGATTTTTAAATATAAATAAATATGCGTGAAAATTAGGATACGCTCTGGTCACACCCCAATTAACCGCTGTAAATTAAATAATTATTTGTGTAAATTTAAATATCTCACCATAATTTTACATTAAAAATCCGGATTTTATCAAGCCCAGAATTGGGTGTTAATAGTTTATTATATAAGAAACCTGACGTCGTAGCAAAAATTGGGAATTTTTTGTGTATTTAGTAGCTCTCTCTCTCTCTCTCTCTCTCTCTCTCTCTCTCTACATATATCTCTGTCTCTTGCTGTATGCGTATGTTTATATATACACGGCAAAATGTAGTAACAGGGTTGACCTCGAAGGATGGAGTTGACCCAGTGACGAGGAATCAGCCGTTGGCGACGATGTCGTGGATGGCATCGCTGACCGAAAGATCATCGGACCGGACGGCGAGCTTCATGGCCACCTGCTTGGACCCGTCGATCCCGAAGGAGAGTCTGACCAGAACTCTGACGCCGCCGATGAACACCCCGGACAGGAGGCTCGTGTGGGACCTCGCATTGGCCGGAACGACCTCCGTCCCCTGACCCACAGAGAAAACGTTGACCAGTCGGTTCATCTGACCCAAAGACCAGGCTAGAGAGAGAGAGAGAGAGAGAGAGAGAGAGAGGGAGAGAGAGAGAGACCTCGCAGGGCTCCATGCCAAGGATGGAGATGACGGCGGCGACGGCGACTGCCAGGCCCTCCCTCGCCCCGAGCCCGTACTCATCAACGCGCTCGTTGTCGGGGCCGAGACTCTCCCAGGCGTGCCTGAAATTGGAGACGCCAACCTTGAGCATGTAGTCCGCCGCCGCCACCTCCACGTCCTCTAGCTGGTACTCGTCCTCTGCTCCCTCCTCCTCCTCCGCTTCCCCTGTGGAGGGATCCACCTGAAGAAGACGATACCATAAGTAGGACGCTCTCTCTCTCTCTCTCTCTCTCTCTCTCTCTCTCTCTATGAGGTGCCCACCTCCTTAACGAAGAACTTCATCAGGTTCGAGAACTTCCCAACAGCGGCGGCGCCTGCCGGCTTCTCAAAGGCCACGAACGTCTGTCCGGGGAGTTGTACGGCAAGGACCGGAGGGGCTTCGTGGCGACTTCTGAGAACTCCTCGGCGTCGGACGCGTCAACGAATACGGTCACCTGGAGCAACCCACCAAGATTAGAAAGAATCCAAGGGAAGAAGAAAAAAAAAAATAATAATAATAATAAAATCTGTGAACAGAAGAAGGGGAGCTTCCCCGCCGTTACATTTTCCAGCAGCTGCTCTGGGATCGTGTTGGTGCAGTTGTACTGGATCACGACGTGCCCGTCGTAGATGTGCTTGACGGCGTTGACGGCGTACTCGGTCTCGGGCTCGGTCAGCTCCACGGGGGCGGAGGACTGCGAAAACGGGGCGGAAAGGAAGGAGCTTTCAACGCTGAAAACGGCAAAAAAATAGAACCCACAGGCGTTCCAGGCCGGGGGCGAACCTTGAAGAGCTTCCCAAATGATGAGAACTCGGGGATGGCGGAGAGCAGCGCCTGGTAGGAATCATCAGCCGAGGGCGGCTCCGGCGCAGCTGCTGCGCCCCGGCCGGCCGGCGTCCTGCCCCGCGCCTTCTTCTCCGCGAGGGGCTGCGGCTCGGCCTCTCTCGGTACGGAAGCAGCATCAAACGGCTCCTCAGAGGGCTCCTGAATCAGGATTTTCCAGAGACATTGATGGACTGTGGAGGAACTTATGAGATGGACAGAAACTGTGTACTCACATAGCTCAACAGGCTCCTTTCTAAATTATTGAGCGGGACGTCGAGGGGGCCGAACAGAAAGTCCTTAGCATCTTGGCCGGTCTTTGATGTGGGTTCTTCTCCTTCGAGAGTTTCCAGATAGAGAGTTGCCCGATCGCGCACCTGTCATCATCCATCAGAGAACAAGCGAGTGAAAATATATAACTAAAAATATTTTCTGCAATTTAACTAAAGAATATACAACTGAAAGATTCAAGCTGTTTATTTATATCATTCCCAATGGATTCATAATACCAAGGTATGAACAAAATAGGGTCATGTACTCCGCAAAGATGCAATTTTTGCTACGAAAATAGAAGGTAGAAAGCACAGAGATGACGATATTTTACCTCGTCATCAATGTCATGCAGGCAACGTCTCAAGAGCACTAGTATGCGAGGCTGTGACAAAAGATCATCAGTACAGGCAATTTTCCAAGCATCTGAGTAAAATAAAAAAAAAAACCAAAAAAGAATATTAAAAAAACCTGGGTTCGCTCTCTAATACCTTCAGGGAATCAATCATGGCCCCGAACTTGGCCAAGGTGCTAACTGCAGCAGCGCGAACTGTTGCATTCTCAAGTATGACGCGATTATAGATGTGCCTTATGTATTTGCTTGGGTCAGGCGTCTTGGGTCCTTCATTTCCAAGAAAGTGAAGAATCTGCACAGTAAGACAGTGGGAAGGAGATAAGAATCCTGTATTCATCAATGCCGTAACCATGAAAGATCATATCTAAGATGTCTAGACAACAAGGTAGATTGTAACAACAACAATTAAAGCATAATTAATATCAAGTTTGCACTGTCCTCGTATGCATCTCTGCTGAAGAACATAGGAAAGAGGTTATAATTGCTTAAGGTGGACATAAAAAACTAAGATGAGTAATACCTGAGTAGAAAGATAAGTAAATTCGCAATCTTCAATAAATTCACAGAGATGAAACAGCCCAGTTTCTTTCGCATCGGGTATATCCCGGATGAGGATAACAATCGAATCAACGATCACTTTTTATACTCGAAACCTCCCTCTTCTCTGAGAATGGTGCTCAAGAAGTTCATCCTGAGAAATGGTCGCAGACAAAAAAAAATGGTTAGCCAAAATACAACAGTACGTTAACCAAAAAAAGCAAAAACTGGCATACAGTGAGTGATATTTCTGCGGAAACTTCAAGCACAACGATCGAATAGCATCCACAACAACTATCTTAAATTCATCTGCAATATCTGACATAAAACTTGTTATTTGCTTCATCAAACGGTCAACACTTGCTTCGTTGCCGGTTTTCAACAGTGTAGTAATAGCCAGTGTCGCAATGCTCCTATTCTGATCTGAAATTAAGCTCTCCATGTCTATGTTGCAATTCGTGACTGCCAAAGGATACGTCATTGCCACCTGCAAGGGTTGTCCAAACAAAAAAAACTCAGTCATTCGAATGAACGACCCATGAAGAGAAACAGGAATTCCTCAGAAGATTTTGACGCGAATGACGAATTATATCCAAGAAAACCTATATGAAATAAATGTAACATTGAGGTAGTAAACATGATCTTAGACATAGACCAGAGACTTCATAATGGTAATTGAATTGAATATAGTCATTTGGAAAACTGACCACCGTATTGGATGAAACAATAGTTATGATTCAGAGGGGAAAATGGAGAAGGTGAAACGAGAAACATATAGTCAATATAAATCAGAGCGTCAAGGATGTAGTTCTAATAAGAAATATTCAGCAGCATAGGCATCAACAGCCGGCACTGGGACTTCACTGTCGACTCACAGTTCTCTACACAGTTCCGCATCAAACCAGATGCTTTTGTAAGATCAAGCTTAATTCAACCCGAGGAAAAAGACTTAGTCATCGACTATTCCATCAAATAGAAAAATCCCATAAATGAAGTGCCACTTGAAAATGTCTCAAAAATTGATTCCAATCAATGAGATCTCAAGACAACTATAGATCATTTTCAAATGAAGAGTAGAAGCCCCAACTTCCGGTCCAAAATCTGTCAAAAAGAGAGGAACAACAACAATAAAAAGATCGCAGTTTTGCCAACTAAGTCCCTCTCGGGTGGACTAACTTGATCCACGTCTGCATTTCAGGATTATGATAATATGCATAAAGATCTCTGACCAGATTTATGAAGGATTTTAACTGAAATACAGTAAATAGTTTAAAGAGCTTTACATAGACATGATAAAAAGCTTAGGTCAACCAAGTCCAAGCCATAACTGAGTCTGTAAGCCTTTGAGAAAGCAAGCAAATTTAAAGGAAGAAAATTAGAATACATTTAGTTCCTAAAAAAGGTGCTGATGTTACTTCATCAAAAACATATTTTTTGGAGACAAAGAGTTTGATGTTTGCCCTCCAAACAGTTATATTGTTTTTCCAATGAATTGGGCCTAATATTTACTCATGAGACGGTGACGCCCGCTGCAAGATTACTTAACGGAATTAGAAGGACAGGCGAGTGGCAGGCAACCAAAATTTTAATGAGACGTGCTACAGATAAAAGATTTCTTCGTTGGCTGGAGAATTTCAACTCGTCCACTGAGGCAGCAACTCTCAGGATTTTTATTCATTAATGAAAGAGATTGGATATAGCGTAAAATCAAGTCAGATATATTCTTGGTCTCCTTTTAGGGCATCAATCAAATGAAGAGCAAACTTTTGAACATATAATTTTACAGAAAGGTAGTAAATAGTTGGATCTCTTGAATCATAACCGTGACTATTCAAACTCTATCATAACATAGAACAGAAGTGTGAGAACATCTACAACGGAACTTGAGCACAACAAAAGAAGTAAAGTCATTTCTTGAGGAGAAAACGATTAAACAAGAAAAGCGCCGCAAAACTCAGGGCAAAAAGTTAAAGAGCATGTAAGCTCGGTTAGAGGCTTCTATTAGTATGATGCATTGATAAAATTACTAACTGCTGTGGGGAAAAATAAAATAAATATCACAGGATATGAGACTCAAAAATCATTCACAAGCCTCATCATTACATAGATTTCTTTAACAATTCTCTAAGCTTGAATCTAGTGACAAGACAGTAAGGGCAGAACTTCCAGCACGTTATAATTTATAATGAGCACCAACACTGAATTCCGGAACTACTAGATTTATAGAAAAAAATGAGACAACTAGATTTCTCAAAAGAAAGAAATACGAACCTTATTTAAGGTTCGAACTGCAGCGAACCGAAGTACAGGCTTTGATGAACTCAATAATAGTTGTAAAACAGTGACAGCAGGAGATAATTCTCGACTTGTTACACCACTCAACTCTGTTATCGCTCTTGCAGCTTCAAATATCACCATTTCTGATTTGTGGCGCAGGCAGGACTCCAAGAAATCATGGAATAGCCGATCCCCAGTTTGGTTGTTAATCCTTGACTCTTGTATCACCTGACGACGAATAATAGGTTACATCATGACCTCATTTGTGAAGAAAATGATATTGTCCAATAAAATCAGTTATTTCTTACAAAATAAAAATTATGTTATTGCGCGTGACTCAGTTAAGTAGTTGGAAACAAGAACCTGACTCGCATAACGAATAAGGAGGCACTGTGCTAAAGGTGAACGAATTGTTCCTCTTGTCAAACTCGTAACAAGCTTGCTAACAGCCAATCTATCATTCTGCCTTATCTGCAAATTGTGATAACTTGGCGGTTAAATTCCCAGTTCCATTTAAACAAGAAACAGAGTTAAAATTATTGTTTCAATTTCCATAAAAAATGAATATCTGTACAACAATGTTATCCACAGGCAGCATTTCCACGGTGAAATTTCAAAATTCTTGACAAGGAGGAAATTTTCCATACGTGGTGAAGAAGAGCCAAGGCATGAAATTGCACAAGAGCAGCCCTTGACTGGATAGCTTCTTGCACCTCATTGCTCCATCGTCTCACAATCTCGGGATTCATCTGTCCAAGTAAGATAAAATTAAGGCCATGACGAACGGATCTATGAATAATAAGGAACCACTTGAAATTACCTGAATCAAGTGAATACCACTGACAAGTGCTGCACTGGCAACCACAGGGTTCTTGTCAACTATGCCTTGCTTGAGATATCTCTCAATTTGGGTAAGGAGTGGTCCATCAGTTATTCTACAGAGGACCCGAATTGCATTTGCTCTATGCATGTCCGTGTTGCTATTCATATCTTTCATCAATGAACTTGTGACAATAATGACCTTCCAGAAAGAGTCTGACGTATTAATCTTAAAGGTCAACAGTTGAGTAAATTTGAAAGGAAATAATTATGCATTATAACCAACCTCATCAGCAGACGGGGAAATTTCCTTGATCACCAGATAGACCATCCTCCTAAGCCCTGAATCCTTTGACCGAAAAAGCTTGGTGACGGAAAAGAAAACTTCTGTCGCCTCAACCTACAAAGATCACAGGAGGTATCATATACCGTAGTAGAAATATGAGATAAAATTGAATCAGGGTGGAAAACGTCAGATGAACAGATAAACAAAGGCGAACCTTTGTGAACGTTTCACCCTGATTGAGCAAATACAACAGCTTCGTGATGACCTGCACCCGTGGAATGAAGAGCTCGGGATGATTTCTATAAATAAGGTAGCTCAATTATGAGTAGTAATTGCGAAAGAAATACCTGAGAACATCTCCTAGTATCAAGTTGAGGATCATTGAAAACTCTAGCTTCCTGTAAAACTGCACCCTTCTCTATTCCTAAGAATGGAGAATATTCCTCTGCGAAATAAGGGGAACGTTCGTGATTTTATAGTCAAGAAGGCAATACCCAAGGCAGACACGAGTCTAACCAGTGGTATAAATACAAGATTCCAACAGACGAAGTAGGGCATGGCCTAAACGGTCAGAGACTACGTTGGAGGAACACGAAACGATCGGAATTGACGAATACATGAATAAGACCACGAGGTGGGCTGTCCTAATCAGTTCACTCGTCGAAAATTCACCCCTACCCAATCAACCGGTCATATTTCATAGACAATACATATAGGAAAATAGCGGCGAAAGCTAAGAGTAGTAACAATTAAACAGAGATCGGGTACCCGAAAACAGGCAGGGCAACCGAACTAGGCCTCTCGGACATACCTACGCCGTCTCGATCGTCGTCCTTCTTCACGAAAGCCATGGCTCAGTCCTCGCTTGGAGGGGCTCTGCGGCCGGGGGCGGGAGGGAGTACCGAGGCGGAAAGCCGAAGCCGCCAAAGAGAGTGAAGCACTTCTTGCCGAAGACGGAATTAAAACACGACAGCAGAGAATTAAAACCGGACGGCGAAGGGCTACTAGCCACGGCAGAATTAAAACGGGCCGGGCCAATCCCCTCTCTGACTTCTCAAGCCCGGCCCGATCCCAGTCTCATTAAACTATAACCGGGCCTGGCCCGCGATCTAAAAAAACTCAAAAAGAGCAGTCAACCCCAAAAGAGAGAGAGAGAGGGGAGCGAGGGAGAGGGAGAGGGAGAGATTTCTGATAGTAAAACTCGTATATCAAGAAATTTTTTATCTAAATAGGAAATAAAAATTATCAATAAGTTGGAATCTTTTATAAATTGAGACAAGCCATAGTTGTATTCTACTACCATTGTGATGAGGTCTAATTATGCATTGATCTTAGAGTAGTTTTAACACACTGGACCAAATGTCTTCCTCAATCACTCATGTCTTAGATGAATCTATAAATCAGATTGTGTTGACTTTATTACTCTAAGGGGTTTCATATGTGTGAGTAAACATATGTTAGACAAATGTACTAGATAGATGATACACCATGAGCATGATAGATTTTTTTGTGTTGCCTCTTCTTTCTCTCTTGCATAAAATGATATTAGAGTGATAAAGTTTGTCAAAATGGGATTGGGGCTTCCACTATGGTAACCCCTTGAGCCATCTCTATAACTACTTGGCCATTAAAGTTTGAATTCATCATAAATATCTACAGCAGAGTCATGGCTTAAGTTGTCATGAAAAATCTCCCTATCTCCTTGAACCTTTCTTGGCTATATTCAAACCCTTCAATCATATGATCCCAAAGACAACAAAAGAGTTAGCAGAAGACATGAAATATTTGCCATCACCTCCAACTTCTTTGTCATTTCTAACTATTTTAAGCTTAATGTTCATGTAGTCTTGAGAACAACAAGAATGATAGAAGAAGACAGTCTTCTTGTGGTATATTATTATCTCTCCATATGATACTTTTTCTTGTCCCAAAAAATGTTGACTTCTCGAAGAATAAAAAGCCCATGATTGAAAAAAAACATTACTTTACATCAGTTTTCACATTTTTCATATTAAAGACATTTATTGTCTCGTCAATGATGTCTCAATCTACCAAATCAATAATGTTGTCATAAAATAAATTAGATGTAGACGATCTCTTGAGTCCTTATTCCTTACATCATTCTAAACGTTCAAATTTAATTAGCATTTCACAACCACTCAAAAGAGATAATTGTGATTCTTGAAATCAAATTATGATTAACATTTTATATATGAAAAACAACATTATTTTACTAATGGTTCAATACAAGAACAAATTGAGACATATATTAACATTCTATCTTCTAAGAAACAAACTAATAGTATTGTACTCTCATGGGTCATTCATTTAGTGTCTCAATTTTTTTAACAAATATCATTTTCTCAAATCCAGATAAATAAATTTAGGAGGACCTTAGAGAAGTATTTTAGCAGGAAAATGACCATATTTTTTTCAATTAGGTCCTAAATTATTTAACCATCAAAAAAATCAAGTCTCTATAGCCATGCATTTCACCAAATTGAAGACACTTTGTGAGAAATTAAATTAGTTTTGATCCCTATGCCCTTGTGAGAAATGTTCTTGTGGAAGAGTTAAAAAACTCATGAAAAATTCTCAGTTTAAATATGCAAATCATTTTTTAGATTAAAATTATTATTTTACCCTAATTCAAGCCTAATGTTACACTAATCATATTCCATTTATAAACAAAGTTTTCTCATGTGTCTCTCAAGAAGAATGTTAGAGATAGATTAATATTGAACCATCTCTTGCTAGTAATTTATTGAATACTATTACTTTTGATGTCAAAACTTCTTTTAAACATTATAGTCAATTTCAACATAATCAATGATAGTGAAAAGACCATATGTATTATATTCATAATAACTTACAAAGTCATATATTTGATAAATCATATAAACTTCATGGTTATCAATCATGCTATAAATCAAAATAGAAATATCATTTAATATAGATTAATTTAACTTCTTATAAAGCTAGTTCAACATACATGATGAACAGTTTGGTGATTGCATTGGATCATTTTTATAAATGTTTAATTCAACTCAATATCACCAACTAATGACCATATTTTCTTCACATTTTATTTCATCTACAATAATGGTTGATAAACAAGATACAAAATCTTCTTTGTTATGTAATAGTTACATGTCTCTTTATTACCTTGAATATTATATGTTTAGCCACCAATATTTTGGATAATCAATTCAAATAAATAGAGACACACATACTCGGGTGTTAATTCATTAATTTCCTTATAACCAATATTAAATATAATTGTTACATTATCTTGTAAACAATACACATATTTCAATCATTTTAGTTGACAATGTGTAGTTAAGTCACTAGTTAATTCTCAGAAATATCTTATTTGTCCTTCAAATATGTTTTAATTTACAATGTATGAGTGTTTTAGTAGTTAGTTCATCTCTTGTGTTTTATTTATCTCATTAATACTTCATATATAAAATCAACATCGTAACATTCTAATTGGTAATGGTGATAGAGCATATGACCTTTATTTTTTTAATGTGGATAACTACCTCTTTATCATGATTTCATTATGAAGTGGTAACAACAATAGTCTCACAATATTTGCCAATAATATCTCTGTCTGTTTTTACATAATAAATTTAGTCATTTATCTTCTAAAATTTTAAATATATTATACACTCAATTGTTTGTTGATTCACGAAAATACTCAATTTAATTCCTTATTATATTAGTCTTTTGACAAAACAACACAACTTACCTTTTATTTGTTACAATCACATATGTCCACATCCTTTTAATCTTAGTACATTGTGATATATGGAGATTGAATAATGTTGTTAGTCATTCTAATCATCACTATTTTATTATATTTGTTAATCATACTTGTTGATGACTCTACAATACTTATATTAATTTTTCTTATGAAGTATAAGTCTAATGCTTATGCAATAGTTTTTGATTTTCTTATCATGCTTCTCACTCAATTTGAATACAATATTGAATACTTCATACTAGATAATAAGACATAACTTGACTTCAAAAAAAATTAATGCAAATGATTTTTTACATCAATTCTAAGGTGTTGAAAGACCTCAATAGAAATTTATCATTGAATCTAAACACTAACTTCTATCAAATGTTATTAGAGTAGTATATTTTTTAGTTCTAAATTCCACTATAATTTTGTATTAATTGTCTATTTTCACATTTATTATCAGTTGATTACTTTGGTTCATTGGTTCTCAACTATTGTAGTATTTATGAATTATTATATAAATAATTATTGACTATTCACATTTTAGAGGTTTTGGTTGTTAGAGTTTGTATCCACATTAACAATTAATCATTCTAAGTTCCATCCATATTTTTATTGATTATCATTTTGGTATGAAAGGTAAAAAAATTTATGATATACAAAGAAAATAAATATTTCTCTCTTGTGATGTTATTTTTTTGTGAAGACATTTTTATTTATCATCCTATCATTGCAATTGAAACCTTATTAGATCTATTTCCATATTTTGTCCTTTCTAATATTAATGTTGACAACTCTTCTACGCCACCAAAGTATCTTAACGACACTTCTATTTATCTTATCTTTTCCACATGCTCTTCACATAGTACTCTTTACCACCGCCCATTTTCCCTTGACACCCCACCTATATTCGACAAAAATTATCTTACTTCAAAATTTTTCATATTTATTATCCAATTGTCACCTATTCTCAATAACATGCAATGATGAAACCTAAGTTATATGATGTGAAAGTGAATCACATTTGGTTAATTATTTTTTACCATTAGAAAAACGTTCTACTATATGTCATTGGATTGACAAAATTAAAGTTTATTATAATGGTTTTATTGAATAATACAAAACTCGATTGGTTGCCTAAGGGATGTTGAATAAGTAGGAACTAATTTTCTTAAAATATTTTATTTAATTTTAAAATATTTCACCATTAAACGTATGTTAGCTCTTAAAACTATATATAGTTGTCACTTCATTCAACTTTATGTTAATAATATTTTTATCCATAGCGAGTGACTTATGAGAAGAGGTTTATATGGACCTACCTATAGGCTATCACTCTCAAAGGGATATTTCTACTCCTACCAAAATTACTTTTAAATTACATAATTTTATTTTTTATATTTGGAAAACATCAGGATAATAGTATTCAAAGTTATCCAAATCATAAATCAACTTTAGATTCACTCAATCTAAGTACAAGTATTCCCAATTTATTACATGTTATGACTATTCCTTTTTAGACTTGTCTATGTTGATGACATGATATAAGTTGGATTTTCCCTTTCACATGTCAACATTTTGCAAACTTATTTACATACTCAATTCAAGCTCAAATATCTTGGTATAGTGAAATATTTTCTTGGTTTAGAAATTGTACATTCTCCCACTACAAATGTTTTATCTCAATATCATTATATAATACAAGTAATTGTCCTAATAGATCATCAAATCTAACTTACTTTCACAATTAGATATTTCTTTAAAAATATATCATTAGAAGATTAGTTAGCAGTTTATCATATTTGACTTTATCATGATCTTACATTACTTTTGTAGTACAAAAGGTTGAATTAATTTATGACTCAACTTAGGTATCCCCGCTTACTCAATGCACATCATTTAGTTCAATATATTAAGTCTACCCTTGGTCAAAGGCTTTTTTTCAACTCTATATCCTTTAAAGATTCAAGCATTCTTGAGTGCGGATTGGACTTCTTGTTTTGATTCTCAAAATCTGTCACTAGATTTGATATATTCTTTGGTGACTCCCTTATCTCTTGGAAGGGAAAAAATGATCAACTAACTTTTGCTCATCTATTGAAGTTGAATATTGTGCCTTGCCTGCCACAACAGCAAGATTTCTTTGGATACAACAATTATTGTAGGATTCTCTTATCAAGTCATCTCTCTTGGCACTTGTATTTTTGAAAACAAAGTTGCTGTTCATATTGACTTCAATCCAAGTTTTTATGTGCAACAAATATATTGAGAGAAATTGTCATTCGATCTGAGACAAATTGACTGTTTTTGCGCCACCAAGCTTCTTTTCATTTGATCTCATCACTCGCTTGTCTTCACCAAACCTCTACTGTCAAATTAATTATTGTTTTATTATTAAAAATTTATGTTAAAAATATTTATCACTAATCTTGAGGGGAAGTCTTAGGATGCCACGTGTGATAAACACATGTTTGAAAAATGTACCA
Source organism: Spirodela polyrhiza (assembly GCA_024713555.1). Taxonomy (NCBI): domain Eukaryota; kingdom Viridiplantae; phylum Streptophyta; class Magnoliopsida; order Alismatales; family Araceae; genus Spirodela; species Spirodela polyrhiza. The sequence continues at coordinate 799,319 of CM046529.1, read as the reverse complement.
CATAAAGTATACACCACCAGTATAATAGATTTTCTGTAATTTTTCCTCTCTATCCTAAGTAACAATCCCACACTCAAGAACTCGGTAGTCAAATAATACAATAGATCAAATGAAATGTATCAATTTAGTGGATCTTATTATAGCGACGAAATTAAGTGTCAAAATAACCACAGCTTGCTGACAACATCCAGATGACAGTCTAATTATGCACCGATCTTAGTGTAGTTTTGACGCTTTATTTAACAAAATAAGGTCTCCTCCAGTCCTTCAAGTCTCAAATGAGTTCACCCATAAGATAATGTGTTACCTTTACTCTGCAACTAAAAACACACGTCAACCAAGATAGATCAAATGACAAGTATCAATCTAGTGGCTCTTACAGTAGCAATGAAATCAAGAGCCAAAATAAATCGCAGCCCAACCCATTTAAAAAAAAATCATTGAAATCACGTCCGCTTCCACAGTAAGGTAACAAATTGATTGACCTGTTTGTTCTTCACGAACATGAAGCAAATAGTTTCTCCTCTCCCCCCTCCTCCCCCTCGTCCCTTCCTCCTTCCAGTGTGTATTTATAAATAATCAGAATCTCTCCCTTTCTGTGGGTGGTGGGTTCTCCTGGTTTTTAGTTAGAAGTTCTTCCTCGTGCCGCCGGCGTGGATCTCACCGGAGTTGCCACCGCTGCTGCTGGAGGCGGAGGGGTTGAGGCCGTAGTCGCTGGTGGCGCCGCCGTAGTCGCTGCTGCCGAAGTCGTGGCTGGCCAGCGCCGCCCTGTGGAACTTGCGCATGTTGGAGGTGTAGGAGGTCGAGTCGTAGTCGGAGCTGCCGTTGGAGCTGCCGAAGGCCATGCTCTGCCCTGGCTTCATCCCCTCGTTCAGATCCTCCAGCGACGAGTCCCCTTCTAATGCCCGAACGATCTGCATGGCCGCTCAAAAACGAAGACTGTCAACCAACCATTCTTCTTCTTCCTCCTCCTCCGGAACGGGGGTGGAGAGAGAGAGAGAGGAGAGGAGAGAGAGGGAGAGAGCGAAGACTGTTAACCACTTCGTCTTCCTCCTCCCTCCCGAGAGACATAGAGTGAGAAGAAGAGAGAGGGAGAGGGAGAGGGAGAGAGAGAGGGAGAGAGAGAGAGAGAGAGAGAGAGAGAGAGAGAGAGAGAGAGAGAGAGAGAGAGAGAGAGAGAGAGAGAGGTTCGGGCCTGGCTCATCTTAGGGCGTCTCCTGGCGGAATGGCGGACGCTGGCGGCGGCGCAAGCGACGAGGCGGGCCATCTCGACTGGGCTGTAGGCGTTCTCCAGCCGGGGATCCACAAGCTCGTCATAGTTCCCGTCGCTCAAGGCACGGGATAGCACTGGCCTTGCCTGTGTTTAGACAGACGAAGAGGATGAAACCCTAGCGTGAGAGAGAGAGAGAGAGAGAGAGAGAGAGAGAGAGATGAGGGAGAGAGGGGGTGAGGGCAGACCCAGTCGACGAGGCTGTCTTCCATGAAGGTCTGGCAGGAGTCAACGGGTCGCCGGCCAGTAATTAGCTCCAGGAGCATCACACCGAAGGAGAATACGTCGGACTTCTCGGTCAACTTCCCGCTGGACGCGTACTCCGGCGCCAGATAGCTGAGTACACAAGGCGAAATCAATTCAAATTCTTAGAACCCAATTGATGTGGTGTGCAGTAAACTTTTATATTAACTGCTAACATTAAATCGATCAAACGGCAGCATAGAAAATAAAAAACATAAAATAAAATCTGAATTGCACTCATCTAGAGAGAGAGAGAGAGAGAGACCCGAAGGTTCCCATGACGCGAGTGGAGACGTGGGTGTAGTTGTCTGAGGAAAGCTTCGCCAGCCCGAAGTCCGCAACCTACACAGGGAGACGCCCATCAGGGCCACGTCACCAACCCTCCCTGCCAATCTCCATGCAACGAGGGGACCTCACCATGGCTTCGAACTTGTAGTCGAGGAGGATGTTCGCAGCCTTGATATCGCGGTGGATGATCCTCGGGTGACCTTAAACAAGAAAGAGAGAGAGAGATGAGCGTGAAAGACCGGAGACCTTGCAGAAGATACAGAGATGGAGATAGAGCATGGGAAAGAGAGAGAGAGAGAGAGAGATGCGCATGAAGAACCGAGCTTGCAGAGAAGAGAGCGACAGATGAGCATGAAGAACCAGACTTGCAGAGGAGAGAGAGAGAGAAAGAGAGAGAGAGAGAGATGAGCATGAAGGACCGGACTTGAAGAAGAGAGAGAGAGATAGGGAGGGAGAGAGACAGAGAGACAGGGATAGAGAGAGAGGACATACAGTCTTCGTGCAAGTAAGCGAGGCCTTTGGCGGCTCCAAGGGCGATCTTCAGTCTGGTGGGGAAATCCATGGTAGGGCGATCTTTCCCTGCGAGTACGAATGAGGCCATTCAGCTCAGACCCGGCGGGTGATCGATTGGGCGGAGTGGAGCGTTGACCATTACCGTGGAGGTGGAACTCGAGGGTCTTATTGGGGACGAACTCGTAGACAAGCATCCGTTGACCTCCCGCGATGCAGTAGCCGACGAGGGACACGAGGTGGCGGTGGTGGACCCGGCTGATGATCTCCACCTCCGCCTGGAACTCCCTCTCTCCCTGTCCACTCCCCGATTTGAGGGACTTCACCGCGATCTCCTTCCCGTTGGGCAGTATCCCCTTGTGGACCAGCCCGAACCCCCTTGACCCAGAAGGTTGACTTGCGAGAACCCACTTGTCGCCGCGGACAGCTCCTCGTAAGTGAAGGTGCTCTTGTTGAATCCCAGCGCTATGTTCGGCGATGGCGGCGGCAGAACGGGCCCGTGTGGGCCCGAGTAGGCGGAGCTCATGTCGCTGCTGTTCATCATCCCTCCAGGCGGCGGCGGCGGTGGTGGGCCCCATGGGCTGACTCCCGCCCCTGGCGGCGGTGGGATCTTGACCATGTGGTCCCCAGGCCCGCCGCCGCCATTATAGTAGTGGTTGACTTTAGGCGCTCTGGAGCCCTCCCGCGCGGGGTCAACGTAGTATCGCATGGCGTCGTGTGGCGTCCTCTTCTTCTTCTTCTTGTTGCTGCAGCAGAGGAAGGCGGCGGCCACGAGGATGAGGAAGAGCACCGCTCCGACGACGATCCCGGCGACCAGAGGGGCGTTTACTCCGGAGCTGGACTCGGTCGACGACGAAGAACCCTCCTTGGATGAGGAGGAGGAGGACGACGACGACGACTTGGAGGAATGTGGCGGCGGCGGCGGAGGCGGCGGTGACAGGGCCTTGGAAGACGGAGAGGTCGACGTCTTCGGAGGAGGCGGCGGAGGAGGAGGAGGAGGAGGAGGAGAGCAGAAGGAGTAGACGACGGCCCTGGAGGTGGCGGCGGAGGGGATTTCGCAGGCGGTGGAGCGGCCGTAGTCACAGCGGAGGGCGGCGGCGGAGTGGCGGTCAATGGCGGCGGAGATGCCGGAGTGGCCTGGGACTGCGGCGGCGCAGGCGACTTCTGGGGCGGCGGGGAGGCAGCCGGAGTCGCTGGCGGGGAGACCTGCGGCGGAGGAGAGCCCGCTGTGGAGTTGGGATGGGAGGGAGAAACCGGAGAGGGGGCCGTCTCTGGAGATGAAGCCATCTTCCTCGCTGGTTACGGAATTCGGGCCCAAGACGACTCCAAACCCTCTCCCCGGCTGATCAGGGGCCCTCCCTGTAAAAGGAGAGCGACTTCTTCACAAAACAGGAGAAACGAAGGACGAAACGACCATTAAATCTCGGAGGAGAAGAAGAAGAAAATCAGTTCAGACGCCTTCACGGAAGAACTCCGGACAAATGGGACTTTCAATCCATACCAAGTCGTCGCCATTCGGAGGATAATCCTCCAAGCGAATTGAATACCCAAAAACCAGACGCCTGTTTAATGCCTCGACTGAAAAGATGGTGCAGAAGAACCCATGGGGAATGGAGGAGAGAGAGAGAGAGATAGAGATAGAGATAGAGAGAGAAAGAGAGAGTACAGAGGGAGAGAAAGGGTACCTGGTTTACGAAAGGGGAGGCTTCTTCCTCAGAGAAGGGCGAGGGAGGGATGTCCCTTCCCAGTTTTGGCTTTCGCCCTCTCTCTCTCTCTCTCTCTCTCTCTCTCTCTCTCTTCGTGCCTTGTTTCTCTCTCTTTCCTGTGATGGTTCAGAGTCTTTCCATTTTTAGTAGAGACGCCGCTGCGTTGTCCATTGCACTACGTTCTTGGGCTCTCCCTCTTCTCTACCGGTTGCATGGAAATACGCCTCCCCGCCGCTGACTAGCCACCGGCTTTTATCTATTCCCGGCCAGCCGTTGGAGAGCTCCCGCGTGACAAGCGCCACGTGTCGCGCCCTGGCCCGCTTAGCCATCCTACCGTTGGCGCTCAACGTAAACAATATGTTAAGAAAAATAAATATTTCCCTCTTACCTTTCTTTAAAAATAAAAATATTATCCAACGTGGTCCTCCGTGGGCCCGTTTGGGGCCCAGCCGAAATATGGATTTAAAAAATGGGGAAAAAAATCGCATTGTATTAGTTATTATTTTGCGTTAAATGTCCATTAATATCATTTAAATAATAAAAATATTATTTTATTATAACGTCTCCGTCGTTTAGGGGCGACTAGTTGTAGCCAGTTCCTCCCCATCGCTACCAACTGCGACCCACCGACCTTGGTGGAAGTGCCGGCGACTTCTCGCTGCGCTCTCTCTCCAGCAGCGCCGGCGGCGGCGGCGGCGGTGGTGGCGGCGAGCGTCATAGCCACAGCTTGTCTGTCATCGCCTTCCGGCTCGAGTGATCTCCTGAAGAAATTCGTGTGCGGGGCGACTCGACCTGATGAGATGAAGGAATCTGCTCTGCTGACCTCGTCGGCAACCGCGGGAGATGGCGGCGTCCCCGACACGATCCTCTTCAGGAAAGGGCAGTACAAGGTCTGGGCGCTATCTGCCATCGTCCTCCTCGCTCTGTGGTCCATGTTCACCGGCACCGTCAACTTAAAGTGGTCTGCCGGTAACCTCAATCAGATCGCCGACAACCAAATTGTCCCATCCCACGACGACCTCGACATCCTGGTTCGTCGATCTCGGCGTTTTCCCTCCCTCTCTGCTCCCAATTCCTGCTCTCGGTTTCTGAAATTGTGCTTCCGTGACCTGGAATGAGCAGGAAATGGAGGAAAGAACGAAGATAGTGAAGCACATGTGGGATGTGTACGCCCACAGCAAACAGATGCAATTGCCGCGGTTCTGGCTGGAGGCTTTCGAAGCGGCTTACGAGGACATGGTCAGCGAAGACCAGGAGGTGAGGGATGCTGCCGTCTTCGAGATCGCCAAGATGTCCATGTCGATGTTGGATGTCCTTCTCCCTCCTCCGAATTCCAAGGTAATTTGGGACTCCTACTCCATTTCCCGCCCTTCTCTGTATGCTGTTCCCTGGATCCTGCTGAATGTATGCCGTGAATCTGCGCGGTCCGCTCGATATGCTGATTCCTTCCTCCATTTCCTTCAATCCATACAATTAGGGTTTCGTCGCCTTCCAGATCTTGGAAAGGTGAACTGTACTCATTACAAGGATTATGGCGTCCTTTTGACCGACCATTAAATTATGTTCTTCATTATTCTTGGAGAATCGAATTTTCCACACAATCTTCTGTTGAATGATCATACATTTTATATCACGAAAATTCCCTTCATCTCGATCTATGGGTTCGTCTACACTTTAATTATCATTCTGTTTTATATTTTAATTTATATATTTCCTGATTATTATAGTTTCTCACTTGAAAATCCATACCCCATTACCTGAATTCTGATAAAGGATTTGCTGCATTTAACTAGAAAAATATTTACCATGGATATTAACTGATCTCATCCGATTGGAAGCAAAGAAGGATTCATCCAGTAGTCATGAAATGTTCGACTTTCAGTCTGGTCATGTTCTTGGTGTTTCGAGCAGATTCGATATATCCCAACTGAGTTAATAATTTCCTGCCCTCATTGTATTTCTTCTGCAGAAAAATTCTGAAAAGAACTCCGAGGGAGATTGGAAAATTAAAGACAAAATCGTTGTCGGGCGCCGTTAACAGGGCGCCTGTTCCTGCAGGGGAAAATCCTCTCCGAGATCGTTTTGAATTGAAAAAAATGTAACAAGTTCCCTCAGCGCTCTGGCTCCAAAGCTGGCGCTGACCCTGAAAGCTTCCCAGGTCGCCTTCTCATGCCCCACTTCTTCTCCCATTCTGTATTTCCGTTTCAAGGAATAAATATATATACTTGATCCTGCTCATTTATATATAAAGTTATATAAACTTATATATATTTATATCATTTCAGCCGAAATCTTGCCTGTTGCCCCAAACGGAAGATGATTGATTATCTTGCTAATTTTGTCCCTGATATATGTGTGATTTACCCCCTTTCTGGAATTATGCAAATTACATATTTTCCTGCATTTTTTTCCTTCAGAATGACAAAATAATTTAGTAATCGAGTCAGTGAGTGAGCTCTAGCCTGAATTCTTATGAATCTCAGACCTGATCCTGATCCATTTATATGCAGCCATCTGAGAGAGAGAGAGAGAGGGAGAGAGAGAGAGAGGAGGCCAGTATGTAACTCTGAACTTCCAGGACCTCAGGCTCATTGACTAATGACTAGCTTATAATTCTTCCTTCTCCATTGTTGACTGAATTCTCTCCAAGTTCACTTGGTGACTCATACAGAACCTTCCCATGCTGTGGAACTTCCACAAGCGGTCAACGTCCGTGGGACCCTTCTAACCGAGCCCGGCCCTTTTTTCTAGGCTTAGATATCTATGTCGGGCCCAAAATAGTTAAAATACATCTGACCCACCGGCCCCTTTTCGGATTGGCGCAACGTCCATCCAGGAAGTCAACTGCCTGTTTGACCTCCCATCCATGTCGCACTCTACCTCTGCTTGACTTTGATTTGAGTGACATCAACTTTAGTGGAAAAAGCCATTGTTAAAAATTATTAAAATTTTAAAATTTTCTTCATTATTTTTTTAAAAATAGTTACTCCGTGTTAGAATGCTCTTTTTTTTTTTTTTAGCAAAAGGAATTTGGTGGCGAAGCATGGCCCTTGTTAAAATATGGGCTCAGGTCCGCACATAAAACCCTAAAATATTCAATATTTTTTGACTGCCAAATGATTAAATTTATATTTTATTTTCATATTTGGAGTATATTTTGTTGGATAAATGAACGGTGAGATCTGTGCAAGCTGTAAAGAGATCATCCTTGTCCATCGCTATAAAATGCTCTACGCAGAAGCTGTTCCCGCAGAGCGACGAGAAGCAAGCAGAAGTTGATCTAGAGAGAGAGAGAGAGAGAAGAGAGAGGGAGAGAAGAGAGAGAAAGAGAGATGGGGAGGAGGTTCAGGCTCCGCATATCGCGGGTGATCCCGTCCTTCCAATCATGCCGATCCAAGGATGACGCGGCGGCGGTGACCGGCGGCGCCGCCGACCTGTTCGAGGTCAAACGCAAGGCGATCAGCAAGCTTCAGACCAGTTCGAGGTCAAAACCCTCCCGGAGCTGCGAATCCGAGGTGCTCCCCGTCCATGGCTCGAAACAGAGAGACGCCTCCTCAGCATTCCTCTGGGAGAGAGACGATCACTGGCACGTCCTCTCTCGCGTTGACTCTTCCCCGCGCCGCAAGATCGACTCAGACAACAAGCTGAAGTCAACCAGCGAAGACGACGACGACGACTACGAGGGATCAGAGACGGCGGAGTCTTCTCACCGGAGTTTCTCGAATTTTCTTCCCACTCTGAACCCGATCTTCGAGCCCTGCGATTCCTCGTCGACGCCGCGCCGGCGCCTACTGGCGGCGCCGCCGTGGGTGGCGGCGGCGGGGAGCTTCGCGGTGGTGGTGAAGACGTCGGAGGATCCGTACGGTGACTTTCGGAGGTCGATGATGGAGATGGTGGCGGAGAAGAGGATCTACGACAAGGGGAGCTGGAGCAGCTGCTACGGTGCTTCCTGTCCCTCAATTCTCGCCGCCACCACGCCGCCGTCCTCCGCGCCTTCGCCGCCGTCTGGGCCGCCGTGTTCCCCGGGGCCGCCGCCGCAACGCCGCCCGCCAATTTTCCTCATCGAACGGTTGGGGAAAGCTGATCTTCTCGTGATCTAGAAAGGTCCCCGATTTCTAATCTCTCATGAACGGTCACCGGATTCAACCCGGGAGGCTGACGCCAGCATGAGGGGGACTATTTTTAGTTTAGTCCCTCAAGTTTTTATTATTTCATTCAACATTGTGAAACACTGCAGTAACGCCTAAATTTCATCAGATATCACAAAATCCATCAGCCAATTATCTCTGTTTTTTTATTTACTTTTACAATAAGCAAGCCCTCGATAAATTTTTGTTATTATTTATTTATTCTTAATAAGACTAAAATGCCCTCGAGGAAGCTGGTCGCTCTCTCTCTCTGTTCGATAAAAGAAGAGAAGGGATCACGGGGAGGACTACTCATCTGAGCCGTCAAATCGAACATGTGGGTCCCACATCACGGGCGAGAGAAAAGTGCTCTCCGTGATGGGGGGTCCCACGACTGCACGTGTCCCGTTCGTGCATTCGAGAGGAGAAACCTCGCTGATGCCACGTTGCAAGCCACGTGTCATCGAGCAGAGCTACCCGGCCCAAGCGTCCGGTCGAGACCGGGTTTCCAGACCACTGTTGCGGGCGCTAGCCGACTACCGGGCTAATGAGCCCCAACCCATTAAATCCTGTTCTCCACCAGTGACGTGGCATGAAATCCGGGGGACACGTCGACACCTTACTCCTCTCGTCATCATGACGTACGCGACAGTAAAATCCTACCTCCACCTGTCAACTCTACAAATGGGCCCCATCGGCCCATCACGGACTACTTCCTATCTGCTTTATCGGGCCCAGCCTTCCAGGCCCATTACGACGATGATTTCTTTATTGGAGGCCTACACTTAATTAAATTATACCCATGTCCTGCTTGATTGGCGGCGGCTGACCAAACGTTACGATGAAAAGTAGATGAACAAACCCCAGCTGTACATATATCATGCAATTGTAAAAAAAAATTCCATAAATGGAAAGTAACCAAAAGTACAATGGGCCCAGCAGCAAATTGCCACCATTTCTCTCATCTTCTCTCTCATCGGAGGCCATTTTGGGGATGTAGAGAGAGAGAGAGAGAGAGAGAGAGAGAGAGAGAGGGCTCCTGCTCCCGGAGATCAAAAAACAGTGAGAGGTGGAGGCGGCTTGATGGAGAGGCGGCAGGTAGCTGAGATATCATACAGTGTCTTCAAAGAGCTTGACGTGGCAGAGCATGCCCCCTGCTTCGTCTGCGAACGTTATCTTCTTTCGATCCTTTCGAGGCTCGTTGGTGGGGGCCTTCTGGGGGTGGACCTCTGCGCCCAGAAAGAAGAGCCGATCATGGAAAGCTCATGTGAGAGAGAGAGAGGGAGAGAGAGAGAGAGAGAGAGAGAGAGAGAGAGCTAACCAGGATTTTACAGAAGCGATTGCAGTCCTTGCTCATCATGGACAGCCATTTTTTGGTGGTCTCTTCGAGCTCTGAGGCGTCGTCGATGGCCGCTCTCATCTGGGCAGAAGAAAGACCCCCGTTGGGCTGGATGAGTTCTCCGAAGGTCATACGATATCCAATCCAGAAAGGGACATCTAAAAATCTTACACCACAAACGGCAAGAACCAGGGAAAGAAGAAGAGACAGCCATTGCCTAAAACATGTGTCCAAGAAAAAAAAAAAAAAGGATGATCCGCAGACATGGTACGTAGAACTCCTCTTAAAAAACTATAGCTTCCCCATTAATATCTGTCTATATATGATTGAGACCCAGGAAGATAAATTCTTATAGAAAGTCTGGAGCTGAGCAAAGAGATTTTTTTTCTTCTTTTTTTTTTTTTTTTACTTGAGATTTGAAAGTTACCTTGTCCGTGTGGTCTTTCAGGGACGCAGCAGAGGAAGATTCCTCCGAGGTCAAGGCTTCTTCCACGATGCCCTTCATGGACCTCAGCCCTCTGAGCAGCTTTGTAGCGAGCGATTCGATGTCGTGCATCTGCCTCTGAGAGAAGGTTATGGCCTCCTGAGCATGCTTCTGCGCGGGGAGTTGACCGCCCCGGAGGGCGGCGACTTGAGGATGCCCTTGGTGGGGCCCACGGAGGCATTCTTCGGCCTCTTGCTCGCCCTCTCGGGGCTCGTCGTGTCAGGGACCCTGTGGATCCATTCGGAGGGTGTGGCCCAGTTTGACCTTCTTTCAAACCGGAGCCTCTTCCCAGGCGCCGGCATTTTGATCCTTTCAGGGCTCGGCACTAGCCCAGAGAGCCCCGGAGCTGGGTCACGAGGCGGGGAACCGTTTGACTTTCTGTCAAACCAGAGCCTCTTCCCACTCCCTGCAAGATTTTGACCAAAAGTCAGGAAGAGAATAATGGGAGCGCAGGAGATGGGGAGCCAGTACAGCAGTAAGACGTACTGGGGGTTTGACTGGCTCCTCGGCGTCCACTGCCTGGCACAGCTTTTCCTGACTTGTCGGAGAGAGGACCTGCATGACGGTGGACTGTCAGCCGCTGACTTTAGGGTTCCCACAAGAATAAAGATTTAATTTTCGGCACGGCGAATAATACCTTTCGATTCGACAGCAGTTTTATCGGAGGGTGTTCTTGCTGACGATGGAGTTCTTCATCAGACGAAGAGACTTCAGCAGACAGGTCTCTGACTTTCCCAACATCCAACACCATCGCCACGGGAGTCGAGGCTTCACTGGCATGTTCAAAGTTGGGGGCTGTGTCATAGTCCTGATGTGAGTGGTCAACGCTCGAGATACTGCTCGCGCTGGACCCGTGATCAAGAGCCTGAGAAAGGCAATTTTGACTTTCTGCAGCAGGAGAGCAAGAGTTGACCTCATCGCTTCTCCGGTGACCCAATCGTTCTATTTCTGTTGTGGTCAACTCTTTGTCACTTTCATCGGGAGAAACATCAAGTGGATCCAAACAACTGGTACTGCAGGACGTCGGAGTAGAAGCTCCAGAAGTGCCTTCTCCAGGTTGAAGGGTGGGTACTATTTCAGGGACAATGGTGGGCATCTCTCTTCCAATGCTGATGTCATCTTCTGCCTGGGCATTATCCTCGTGAACGTTACAGATGCCACCGCCAGCCCCACCATTATCTTCTGCCACAGTTCCAGAAGCTACGTGGTATACAGAACTGTCATCGATTTCCCATTGTGTATTGAGGGCACAAGGGCCAAATGAGATATCTGCTTCACTGGATGCTTCCTCTATACAACAATTTGCACCACCGTTGTGTTCCTCTGACCTAGATGAAGTCTCAGAAGTCACTTGGATGGCAGTGGAATTTACGATGCTATCGGTTGCAGAGGCAGGATCAGGGCTGCCTGTTAGAGGGGCAAATTGACTGCTACCTGCATCAGAATTTATTCCTGAACTCTCCGGGAGAGAGACATGGCCAGGTGAGAGATGTGGGACGGAAATCTCACAGGGAGAAGAATATTGGGATATGTCAGCAAAAGTTGGTCGTCGTTCATTTCCTATACCGCATCCATTATTCCAGCAATCCCACATCTTGTCGGGAGGATGGTATTCGGCAAGCAAATCAGAGGCAGAACAATCAGAAACAGTAACAGGGTCACGCTCACTAAAGGAATCAATCTGCAGAGCCTCTGCTCTGATAGTGCAGGCTACTTCAGGGCTTCTGTTATTGGACGAATCCATCTCTTTCATGCATGAATATATTTCCATTGCATTCTTGCCTAATTTATGACTGTCAGGGATAAAAACTTCATCAGTCGAACAATCGCTAATATTGCCTCTCATTGATGCTGATTCTCCACTCTCGAGTTCATCTGGCTGGATTTCTTCAGAACCTTGAGCTACTAAGCAATCAGAGGCAGAACAATCAGAAACGGTAGCAAGGTCATGCTCATCAAAGGAATCAACCTGCAGAGCCTCTGCTCTGATAGTGCAGGCTACTTCAGGGCTTCCGCTATTGGACGAATCCATCTCTTTCATGCGTGAATATATTTCCATTTCATTCTTGCCTAATTTATGACTGTCGGGGATAAAAACTTCATCAGTCGAACAATCGCTAATATTGCCTCTCATTGATGCTGATTCTCCAATCTCGGGTTCATCTGACTGGATCTCTTCAGAACCTTGAGCTACTAAGCAATCAGAGGCAGAACAATCAGAAACGGTAGCAAGGTCATGCTCATCAAAGGGATCAACCTGCAGAGCCTCTGCTCTGATAGTGCAGGCTACTTCAGGGCTTCCGCTATTGGACGAATCCATCTCTTTCATGCGTGAATATATTTCCATTTCATACTTGCCTAATTTATGACTGTCGGGGATAAAAACTTCATCAGTCGAACAATCGCTAATATTGCCTCTCATTGATGCTGATTCTCCAATCTCGGGTTCATCTGACTGGATCTCTTCAGAACTTTGAGCTACTAAGCAATCAGTCCCTGACACGGAGTTCGAGGCAGAATTGTCCAAAGCAGGAACCACAGTGTCAATATCATAGCAATCGATCTCCAAGACCTCCTCCTTAACTTCAATGAGATGGAACCTCACAACAGAATCTGTGGAAAGAACATCTTCAGCTACACCAAAACCGAAGGGTTGTTCCTCTGCATTTTTTGTCTGCACTGGAGATGGAGAATCAGGCTTATATTGATGTGCATTCTTCTTTCTCTTTCTTTCTGGCTTCGAGTCTTTGGACATCCTTTGCTTTAAAACAATAAGGGGCTCGTCAAGATCAGGCTCCACTTTCACAGGTCTGTCAGAAGTATCATTACAGACGAAGCTGCAAAGGTCAGGATGATCATCAGGCCGTAGAGAGGCATGAGATTTGATGACCTTCTGTCTTTTGCATCTGTTCTTAAGTTCTCTTAAAGTCAAAAACTTAATTCATCACCATCATGAATGGTTTCCAAATCAACCTCTTTTTGAGACAGATGTTTTGACTGCTTTGAATATCACCAGACTCAGTTGATTTTTCAGTGCAAGCACCTTTTTCTGGCGAAGCTTCCTCAAACTTAACCTGGGAGTCAACTGAAGAACCTCCAGCGCTGGTAGCATGCAATTTGACGGTGGTGCCTGAATTCAGTTTGTTAACGCCTTCACAGTTGTATATGGACGCTAATTCCTTAAATTTTAATGCTGGTCTCCCATGAGGATCAACATTAAGAAGCTTCGACACAGATCCCATTTTAATGGCAAGAATAGAGTGTACATAACTACAACCAACAAGATTGACGAGATTTTGACTATTCTCTGCGGTCATCCTTCTTGTACAAACATTGTTACGGGTCATGTTCACTTGGGCTGCAAAAAGAATATATTTAATAATAAGTTCAAAATCAGTGGCCGCAATTTCGATATCCACATGCTGCTAAAACTTAACAACATCAGATGTCAGAGCAAGCTCCAAAAGATGCAAAATTACCGAATTTATCAAAAGAATTGCGCACGATTGATTGATGTACATAAAGAATGTGGCCATTTGAAAACAAAAACCAAACGTAAAAAGAAACTAACCTCCTTATGTGCTGATAGTAACTCACTCACTGAGGATTGATTAGGGTTTTCAGAATCTATCAGATATGCAAGTAAAAGCATCTTTTCCAGCAACCAAAATATTTTAACGTGTGAGTAAGCTACAAAGTCCCAGACTTTATATGAAATAATTGAAGGAAAAAGGCGAAAGAGAGAGAATACTAAACAGAACTGAACATTCGAACCAAATTCCCAATCCAATTAATTCATATATTGTCATCTCTTTTCCTGATTGGTTTATGAGAATTCAAGGCAGAAGACGTGGACCCACGTAAAGAAACAAAAATGGGAAACCATTTCAACAGATTACCCCCATTGGATCCACTAAAGGAAGCTTTATTGCATAAGCCTTATGTTTTTAGAATACATTGAGGCATCGCGCTATTTCGTCGCATAAGGATCTGGAACAATGGGGAGGCAAAATCATTCTAGCTTCACACCTAAATTACCGAACTACCAATTATAATTTCAAAATAAAAATGAAGCAAGAGACTGAAGACCGAATTCCTTCTCTTCGACGTATTCCTTCATAATTGATGCACCTTCTTCACGAAAGATGATACATAAATGCCCCTTACAATTGACGACCCCATACATTACCATCCATAAACCAAAAGGAAGGAATCCAGATTTATGCAATTTGAACCTAATTGATATGAACACCGATAAGGAACTTCTTTGCCAAGAAAATATGAATAAAAGTGCAAGAACAGCAGACCTCATCGTAAAAGATAACCCCATATTTCGTAACCCTCAATGATAAAACCAACGAGACGACATTTCAGGAGGATAAACTTGAAGCAAAAGCAAGATGCCGCGGCTAACACGTGCCCTAATCCGGTGTACGACGCAAATCCAAAAACAGCCCAGATCTGCTAGATCGGAGAAACGAAGGGGAAATTTCAGACCGGCTACTGAGCATGAACAGCGAGTAGGATCGACGCGATACTAACCACTTGCAGCATGAATCGACCAAGCTGCGACGCCCTCGCTAAAGCTCGATGCAGAGCGAGCGAGCGAGAGAGAGAGAGAGAGAGAGCGAGAGCGAGAGAGAGAGAGAGAGAGAGAGAGAGATGGCGCAAGAATGGACCTACCTCAGATGTAAAAGTAAGAGGACGCCGAAGTTCCCGCCAAAACTTGGCGGGAAACTGGATCCATGATGGCGTGGATTCCTTCGTCTTTACCGCTGGACTGGGCCTAACTACACCAACCCAGCCCAGCCCAACAACTTGATGAGCGACCTCTAATCCAATACTATAGTCCAATAGTAAAGCCCAATAGTCCTGTCACGCTCAACTTGCTTCCGATTGGAATAGAAGACCACCCAGCCGCGGCCCATTCCATTTTTATTCATAATTGGGCCACAAATAAGGCCCATGAATTCAGATAAACCCTATTCTCTCTCTCTCTCTCTCTCTCCTTCCAGTCATCTTGTTTCTGATTGGAATAGGAGATCACCCAGTCGTGGGCCATTCCATTTATTCGAAATTGGGCCTCACATCAAGCCCATAAATAGAAATTATCCTTGCTGCTGCTGCACTCTCTTCCTGTAAGGACAGAGGGGATCCTATCTGGGCCATTAGTGGGCTTTTTGATGGGTCTCTGATTTCTCTGTGGTTGGGCCGTCTTGTAGAACCCCATTGACTGATGGGCTTCAAATTATTTTGCCCCCGGCCCAAATTGAGCTGTTTGTGGGCCTAATAGGCCCTATCTGGCCTATTGATAAACCTAGCTATAGGCCCAATATTTCTGAATTATCATTTGTAAATAATTAAATATGTATAAATATCATAATAGAAGTAGTTTAAAGGCATTTTGAATTTACACATAAGCCCTCTTCTTGTGGTTCAATTATTTTCTGACGGCGGGAGACGAGAATATCCAATAATTACCCGAGATCTACGGAAGACGACGGATAACGGAATCAGGTGCCGGTTGTAAACTGGGTACAGACGTACACGCGACAGGAGGACTACAGTGTCCCGCGGGACTAAAAATTTTAAATGATTCCGATGCCACAAAAGGTCAGTCTCTCTCTGGTCGCAGCTTCCGCTGACGGGCGTTGTCAAGTGTCCGCCGAAGGGGAGGAAGTTACCCGCGGAGCATCCCATGCGGGGTAGTTGGGCTTTTGCCTGAGCTGGTCTCCTCTCTCATCCCCTAGTCGCCTCCATATCTCAAGGGAGTAGCAGACGCGGCGGAGGAGGAGCGGCGGCGGCGGCGGCGGGGGCGGGGGCGGAGAATCACCGGCGAGGATGGCGAAGGCCACCGTGAAGGGGAAGTATGACGTGGAGAAGAACGCGGGATCCGCCGTCGCCACCGTCGCCTTCTACGCCGGCGATGTCAGGCTCAAGGCCTCCGTGACCGAGGCGACGGTCGTCAAAGGCCCTTCCCTCAACGGCCTCGTCCTCTCCGTCGAGAAGCCGGGGACCTTCATCCTCGACTGTGATGTTCCTCGCAAGGTGCCCGCCCTTATTCATTCAAACAACACCATCCCCCTTCAACTTGGACTGAGAAATTAGGGTTTGGGATGCGGTCCACGCTCTCTATTTCTTCTGGTCAGTGATTGTGTTGTGTGGTTGGGGATTTCAGGACTTCAGATTCCAGTTTATGAACACAATCAGGGTTCTGGAGAAACCGCTGAGCCTGACGTACATCCACTTCCACGCGCCGAACAGGACGACCATGGATGGGACGCTGACATTTGACCCGGCGAACAAGGTTTCCTGTAACTATGCATTCGGGACTGGGAATGTTCGGGCGAAGTACGCGTACGCGCACGGGAGCCTGCGACGGACGGTGTTTGAACCGTCCTATGATTTCTCCAAGGGCGCATGGGATTTTGCCCTCTCAAGGAAATTTGAAGGAGATGACACCATTAGAGCCTCGTATGAGACGTCCAGGAAGAACCTAAAGCTGGAATGGTCCAGGGATTCCAAAATCAATGGGATTTTCAAGGTTAGTCCACGCATCTTTTTGTTCCCAATTTCCTTGGCAGCATAATCATCCCTTTTTCTACGTATCCTGCGTAATTTATCCATGTGTTCAATGATCATTTTTGATACTCACATACCATTAATCGTAGTATAATTTCGTTGCTGGGTCACGGTGCTCTACAATCATTTCAAGACCCATTAACTCAAAACGTGGTCCGATTAGATTCATCTTTCAACACTTGGTGCCAATTGATTTAGACCTATCAGGTGGTTATTTAACATGGTATCGGAGACACCTGCTCTGAGTATCAGCGAGAATCCATCAGGGCCCAAATAGTACCTGACATGTAAGAGGTGTCAAGGATGTCTGCTTTTCCTCAGATAGGGAGAAGTAAGAGGTCGGTTTTGGGCTACGTTGACTTATGCCCATTATTATTTTGATGGAGGGGGTGAAGATATAGCATATTGGGAATGTGACGTTGAAAGTAAAGTGTGTGTGTCCGTGAGTATATGGCATCACCTTTTTTAATCTCGAAAAGGAAATCTGACACAATGGGCGAAGATAACGCAAGATTGACAGAATCAGGCTTGAGGGCCATGATTGTATGTATCTGTGTCTCTCTCTCAAAGGCACAAATCATAGCCATAGGATCCGTTGACCTGTTCCCTCCAGTTTACTGAACATTGGGCATTATTGCCATTGATTCTTTCTAGCATTGGGATCAGTTGACCTCCATTTAGAGCTTCTACTTTGAAGGGCTGCTGCCCACAACTCCCTGTAGACTTTGTTGGTTCTTACTGGAGTCTCTGCTGGTCTGTGTGTTCCGATTTGCATCCCCTTGTTTGTCGGCTTACTCTGAAGCGCTGCATGAAGCATTGATGTTTGCCCGAGTGCGGTTGACTTTCAATCCTGGCCACAATTATTGTAAAATGTGCTGAAAGAGATTCTGTTTGTCAAATCCTGGAGCTTACTGAGCCGATGGGTACTCATTGACTTTAGTGTCATACCATCAGGCGTTGACATCAGGATTAAGTCGTCTGATAGCTGAGGGATTGGTCAATTGAGAATAAGTCAACGGATTGACTTCAGGTTCGTGTATGCTTTCACTGCCACCAGAATTCTGCCGGTTTATTGCTGCTCGTAGATTCAGTTGTTGGGGGAATGAATGGACAACTTGTTCGTCCAGATGTGGCTGCGTTTTGGTGGTCCTGTTTCTAGGAGCCTTTCAACCGTTGCGAAGAGGTTCAATCTATTGGGAATCTAATCCCACCCACATTATTCTAAATTTAGGTCTCAAGATCTATCCCAGAAATAAAAGTCTGCACTTTATTTCCGATTAAGATTAATTATGGGCTTCTGGAAGGCCCATTTTCTCCCTATATAGTTGTCCCAATATATGTCTCTCTCTCTCTCTCTCTCTCTCTCTCTCTCTCTCTCTCTCTCCCTCTCTCTCTCTCTCTCATTCATGTTTACGTTCATTGACTAGTAGCTTGTTTATGTCCATTGATTATTAAGTTTAAACCTTGGCTCCTTGAAGGCCCATTTTCCTTCTGTATAGGAGTTGCAATATGCTCTCTCTCTCTCTCTCTCTCTCTCTCTCTCTCTCTCTCTCTCTCTCTCTCACACATCTTTATGCTAATTGACTAGTAGCAAGTTTCTAATAGCAAGAGCTTCATCTTGGAATTATTTCCAGATAGCGGCGTCCATTGACCTGGCAGATGAAGAGAAGACTCCAAAGCTGATAGCCGAGAGCACGTGGAATTTCGACCTTCTTTAAAGAATTCGACTCCCCGTCAACCAAGCGGCTGGCTTCAGTTTCTCTAATTTTTGGGTTCAATCCCTCCCCCAACTCCCCCATTTTTCTTCTTGAGAAGTTCTGTGAAACTTTCCAAGACCCTTAGATTATTGAATCTCAATAATACTCATCTCCCCTTAGTTGCACTAAAGCCTTATTTGTCAAGCTTTCTCTCTCTCTCTCTCTCTCTAGTCTCTCTCTAAACATAGATTATTTTAAGTCTCAATAATATTCATCTCCCCTTAGTTGTACTAAAGCCTTATCTGTCAAACTCTCTCTCTCTCTCTCTTTCTCTCTAGTCTCTCTCTAAACATAGATTATTGTGAGTCTCAATAATACTCATCTCCCCTTAGTTGTACTAGAGCTTTATCTGTCAAACTCTCTCTCTCTCTCTCTCTCTCTCTATTGCTAGTGTATCTCTTTCTCTCTCTAAAACATAGATTACTTGCCATGTGTATCTCAATGATGCTCATTTCCATGTGTTGTACCCAAGTCTTATTTGTCAAGCTCTCTCTCTCTCTCTTTCTCTCTCTCTCTCTCTCTCTCTCTCTCTGTAAAACATAGAGAGAAGAAAAAAAGAGTAAACAAGGGGATGGAAGCATGGGGAGAAGCGCTCGCCCTGTGGGCTTCCATGTGCTGCTGAATGACGTCTGCCTGTCTACACGGGAACGGAGACGCCCTTGCAAGACATGCAGTCCAGAATGTCGTTCAGCGCCTGGCACAGCCCGAATATCTGCCGGGCCATTAATTCTATTAGACCGCATGCAAATTTATGAAATTAAAAGCGTTCATTAACGGCCGAATCGGAAAAAAAAAAATCCACAAGGAAAATAACTGTTAATGCATTTCTATCAGAAATTGAAAAATTCAACCCTGCCACCCACCGGATCAAGCCTCCCCTGAATCTATGTACCCATAATATATATATATATATATATATATATATATGAATGTGGTAATTGTCTAGGATCCTTGCAAAAAGAAGGATTATGAAAAATAACCGGGATGAAGGGTAATGGAATCATAGAGGCCCTTTAAAAAAAAGGCAGGGTAAGGAAATCCGTGGGATAAATATCGAATAAAATAAAAATAAGGGGTATTTTAGAATTTGAATTTTTTAGTGAACGAAAACCAAATAACGGATATATGCAATAAAGACATAAGCCGCTAAAAACGTAGAATAAGTAGATTAATATGCATAAAAACGGATAATTAATATCTTCAAGAGGTAGACACTAATTGAAGAGGCATGTCTTTGCTTTAAACTCGTCAATATTACGAAAATAAATAAATACTTTTCTTCCTAAATTCCTGAAAATTATCAATTTCATATTACAGTGGCAGCAGCGTGCCCAGTTCTCAAATCAATGTGAGCCTTCGGATCTCATGCGGCAAAGAGGCCGAATTAGGAAAAATTACCTGTTGATCCCATTGCTGAAGCTCTTCCGTATCATCTTCAAAGTGTATCACGGCTTCAACCTGAAAAAAATAGTACAATAGAAAATATTTATACCCTCCATTTCCTGACAGAGGGTGATATTTAGTAGATAATGTATAGAAAATTAGGCAACGTGAGATAATCTCACATTAGGAAAAAAATGATTAAACCAAAATGTGCAGAGAAAATGATAATGTGACAGAAGAAGAAGAAGAAGAAGAAGAAGCCACGCGCCTGGTCAATGGATCCCCTCATTCTATCTTCGTAGATCATCCGGGAAGCGATCTTCTCAGCCTGGAAAGGTAATCACGGTTTTTTCAGAGGTTGCTATAAATAGTCAACGCTTTCAACCAGAAAACTCAAGAGGGTTCATTCATGTTACAATATCGGACCATCAATTCGAGACCAATTGGTAATTTGGTGCACTACCCTGTAGAGTAGGCATCGTTTCATTTCCTTACTTATTGTAGCAAGTGAACAACCAGAGAGAATTCGGATGAGCAAGGGTTTGCACATTTAGCAACCATTTTGAAGGGGAAGAAAGGAGCTGCGCTGACTTTCAGAGGAACCCATGGAAATGGATTCAGCGGTGTATGACCCCGATTCTGAAGTGAACCCGAGCTGGAGGACAAGGTCAGTGGCCAGTTTTGAAACAGGGTAAGCTGATCATCATCATCATCATCATCATCCCCCATAAATTATTAAAGTAAGATGATGAATGGGAGACACAGTCCATCTTTTAATCGTAATGCCGACTTATATACGATATTCAGCACTGATCACAAACAATACATCGAAGCAAGACGAGTTCGAAAAACAGGATGGGGAAGTTCTAACAGAGAGCAAGCGGCCTTGAATTATTTGGCACATGAAAATTATGCTCACCTTTTGAGGAGGAATACCAAGAAGAGTGCCCAATTCGTCAAAGCTGAAAATTACAAATTATTGCATCAAATGTTTGATGCAGAGGCATGAAGGACTAAATACTTGAATAAGTATCATTGGCCACACCTTATATTTGTGTAAAGCTTGCTTGCACTCAGAAGATTATGCTCGATCATTGCACGACCCAGCACTGTGAAATTATCGGGTAGAAGTGCTTTCTGATGGAAAACAACATTTCTGATAACCAACAATTCTCCAAGTGACAGGCAAAAGGAATTAAAAAACAAAATGCGAAGCGAAGAGGAGAATTTAGTACCTGATGTGGCTTCAGTTCTTCAGCAAATGCATCAATTTCTGGCTTTCTCAGAATTCTTTCCAGGTAAACCTTAAAGCAGAAGACATATCATAATTAGATTGTTTACACTGAAAATTAATAGCTATTCCCAGAAAGAAACCTCAATGTGTACCTTCTGCAATATTGGGTAAATATTCAACTTCGAGCATCTTTCATCCTAATATTCCAACCAAGAGAAAGAATCAGAATATGCAATATTTTGATTATTTTTCGAAGAGATGAGAATGGTGTATCCAATCTTTGTATCAAAGACAATATTATCTGCATTTTTATGCATCCAAATCTTGTTATTGAATGTCAAACATGGTTCAAGGTGATGAGAGTAAACCCCACATTCCTCAAGAACAATCAGATATAGTCCTTGAACAGGGCGGAAATAACATACAAAGCCACAGCAGGAAATACCGTGGCAAGGTTGATAAGTAAAAGAAAGGGTTCATCCAGACCAGAACTAATTTAGGGAGAATATATATGAAGCCATTTCCCTCCTAAAACTGGAATGTCTAAATGGTGAGTAAAATCACCATTTTAAACAGAAAAATTGAAGTAAAAAACATCTTCATATGATAATCGTTGAAAAAATAAAACATATTCCATTTTAGTACTGTATTTGATGCGATATATGCCATTATCTATCGAGCGATCATTGACTAAGAATTTTTCTCATGCAATATCAGGAATGTGTCACAGTAGTATTATTTAATAAAGCTAGTTCAATTATTGTTGGTTGATAGAAATTATAATCTCATACTCCTGGTTGATCACACTAGATTTTTAATTAATAAAAAAGATAAAGGATCCCATCATTAACATTTTTATATGTGTTTTATTGCCGAGAACATAATTAATCAAAACAATAACGTTTATTGTTATTGATGTCCAATGTAAAACAAAAGGCTGCCAGAGTATTAAGGTGCCCAAGGTGAACACCTCGCAGGACTGCTTGCCTATGCCCCTAAATGTCTTGCTCTCATTATGTGCCCTGTCACCTATGGTTGAATACTTTCCTCCCCAAAGGATAAATAATAATGCATCATAACATAAATGAAGCTCCTGTTACTTAAAACATGTGAATCTACCTGTCTTCATTAAATATGTAAAAAATTAATGCCCCATTGAAAAGTGGGTAGCCAGAAGGAACATACTAAGTTTCTTCATTCGGATTCATCAAGGCATTATCTTCTATACAGATTGCCTTAAAAATGAATAGGAAATAGTAAAAACCAAAACACTGAAAACTGCACCAAAGCATTAGACATTGCAACTAAGCAATCAGGAAAAAGAACATCACGGATCGGGCACTTGAACAATACTAAACAAAGTACGCAAAAACGAACATGAATGTTCTTTTCTGTATAATGATAGTATAGCCAGAACAATACTAAACAGAGATTGGATCGATTAAATAAAATAATGTGCATACTTTGTACAGTGTAGCAAGGACACGAGAACGTTGTGGACCAGCAGCAGCAAGAATTGTGCAAGTTACAGCAGCAGTGAGAGCTTGCTCCAGCGCTTCTTCGTCAATTTCCCTAGATTTTGGAATTATGGGAAAAACATTTCATCATAATCAAGCAGCTGTTATGTATGCCATGATTAAGCATCAAATTGTATAATGTACATTACTACTCAAAAACGTCAACAAAGGAGTAAACACTTTTGTTAAATAGACACACTCGTCTCCGTATCGCCGTTTCTCAATCTGGGAAATGTCATAGTAACGAAGTGCAGCTTCCAGAAACTTCCGCTTCAAATCCAATATCCTTGCATAGCAAACCTGTAGAAACGATCTCTTAGGTATTTATACTTTTAAGGGCTGACTAGCCACTGAAGTTGTGTAAACAGTGTTTGATGTTCACCTTGTATTGCAAGTTTAAGACTTCATGCTGGCTATTACTCACGAGGAAAGAAGCTTTGTTGATGAAGGCTTCTGCGCTCGCAGCATCATCATCCTTTCAAATACACCATGCAAAACTTGAAGTTGCACATCAAAGCTCAAGGGTGGTGACATACTATAAAATACCGTAATGATGCAAACAAACCTCTAAATAGAGACGAGCAATCTGAACACATTTTGACAACTTGTACGTATCATCAAGCATTCTGTCACATAAGACGTTATGAAATAAATCAGAATCACTGAGCGGACGCATTCTAACCAGGGACTTCCAAAGCAAACATTGGACCTTATTCCCGAGTCCAAGTCGATCCCACTAAGCATCTGTGCAGCTTTCGTCCACTCCCGCTCAGATTCATACAGCTCTGCAAGTTTCTCCCTGATCACTAACACCTAAGAAAATGATAATAAATTCAACACAAAAAGGCACGTCAATCGCCAAATCAGACAACTGAAAACAAAAGAAACAAACAGACAACCAAATTCAGGAAGAGAAATAATAACGGTCATTTGCAGTGATCACGAGGAATCAAAGATTGTCTAATGCTTTTAAACTAAACACGAAACATCAGTAGTTCACGATACTGCGGAAGTATCGCTTAACGGTTTGCTAGTAAGCTTGAGAATAAGAATTGGAAGAAAATTCCATAACTGAAAATTTTGAAAAGAGACGCGCGACATAAAACTCGATCGATAGTACCCATTATAATGTCCCCAAAGTTCACAGTCCCAAAGACAGATAAACACAACAATGGTATGCTTAAGCTTCATATTTCCTCTCTGTTTTCGTTAGTGAGGAGATAGAGAGAGGACCTGCTCTTCGAATGAGACCACTCGGGGTTGGATACGAGCGAGGGAATAGTGAGATATCTCCTTTTGAGTGTCTGGCTCCAGGCTTCCCAGCTCCTGCGCGAAAGTCTGCAGAAGCTGCCTCGAGACGACCAAAGGAACATCATCGGAGACCACTGAAACCAGCCGTAAGATAAAAATTCAACCAGTTAAAGAAACAAGATCAAGAAGGAGAGGAGATAGAGAGGGAGATCCTCATTGCGATAGGAAAACAACAGAGCGAGGACGTCCATTACTGTGATCGATGAAGCGCTTCGCCGGTGAGGTGTCCGCAGAGGACGATGAGATGACAGAGGCGAGTATTGCCTTGTACTGCTCAACCTTCTGCCTCTGGTCCGCGATGGCGGACGCCGCTGCTAGGGCGCTCTCCATCTCCGCTGATCCTCCCCAACAGCTCGTCCGTCCTTGTGAAAAAGCTGCGTTGTATTGGTTTGTATTGGTTTTTAGAGAATTTTTAATTTTATTCTTTTCAATCACAATATAGCTCTCGTAGCTCAGTTGGTTAGAGCACCCGTTTAGTAAGCGGGAGGTCTTGAGTTCAACTCTCAACGAGAGCACCTTCTTCACCCGGATGAGACTTTTTGACACCTGTCAAAACACCCAACGATCCCCACGAAAAATTCCGCGCAATTTGTTGTTTTAATCGGATAAAAACTCTTTTTTATGGAAATATTTTCCTTTTAAAAGGTTTAGAGTTGCCCAATTTCTTTTTTTTTTCTGACAACAGCGTGAGAAGCGGGCTGGGCCTGGGCTTTGCTTCCGGGCCCCGCTGGCACACCCACACGTGCTGTTTTTCCAAAAAATGTTTTTAACTTACTCGAGTAAGGGTCCGGGGCTGATGCACGTGGAGACGTTCGCACGTGTTAACCCCAACGGTCCAGTCCCAGAATAACCCGATCGTTGGCGCCTTCCTCTCGTCGTTCAGAAAATAGTCCGCCTTGTGGATGGACTGGAGAGGGAGAGGGAGAGAGAGAGAGAGAGGGAAAACTTGCGTATGTCCTCTCTCCTCCTCTCCTCCTCCTCCTCCTCTCTCTCCTCTCTCCTCCTCTCTCTGTCTTCTGCGTGAGAGGGCCTTGTAGAGAGAGAGAGAGAATGGGCCACCGCCGGAGAATGGAGCTCCTCCCCTTCGTCCTCCTCGCCTCCTTCCTGGCCACCAGGGGTGGCGCCGCCGCTTCCTTCGTCCCTGCGGATAACTTCCTACTGGACTGCGGCGCCACCACGGCGGCGCCCATGCCGGACGGCAGGGCCTTCCTCACGGACGCCCAGTCCACCGCCTTCCTCTCCGGCGCCGGCGGCAGCGCCTCCGTCGCTGCGACGGCGCCGCCGCCATCGGGGGTCCCGTCACCGATCTACCTCTCCGCGAGGATATTCAGCGGCGACGCCTCCTACGTCTTCAAGCTCACCCGCCCCGGCTGGCACTGGATCCGCCTCCATTTCTTCCCGGTCAACGCCACCGGGTACGACCTCGCTCGCGCCGTCTTCTCCGTCACCACCGACGACCACGTCCTCCTCCACAGCTTCAACGCCGGTGACCCCACCGCGTGGACCTTCAAGGAGTACCTGGTCAACGCCACCTCCCCGCGTCTGTCCCTCCGCTTCTCCCCGCAGCGCAACTCCGTCGCATTCGTCAACGCCATCGAGGTCATCTCCGCCCCCGACGACCTCCTCCCCGACGCCGCTGCCTCCCTTTTCCCGGTGGGCTCCTCCGCCCCCCTCGGCGGCGGCGCCGCCTTCCAGACAGCCTACCGAGTCAACGTCGGCGGCCCCACCATCACCCCCTCCAACGACACCCTCTTCCGGAGCTGGGAACAGGACGGGAGCTTCCTCCAGTCTAGGTCCACCGCCGAGAGCGTCAACGTCTCGCCGGCGATCATTGCCTTCCCCAGCGGCGGCGCCGCCAACCTGGCTGCGCCCAACTGGGTCTACGCCTCGGGGGTGAAGATGGCCGACGCAAGGGTCGGCCGCCGCAACTTCAACGTCAGCTGGCAGCTGGACGTTGACCCCTCCTTCGCTTACCTGGTGCGCCTCCACTTCTGCGACATCATCAGCAAGTCCCTCAACGACCTCTACTTCAACGTCTACGTCAACCAGAGGATGGCCGTCTCGGGGCTTGACCTCTCCACCCTCACCGGCGCCCTCGCCACCGCCTACTACCGGGACTTTCTGGTCAACGCCTCCATCGCCGGCGACCGGATCACCGTCCAGGTCGGTCCCATGGCGGAGGACGTCGGCAAAGTCGACGCCCTCCTCAACGGCCTCGAAATCCTCAAGATGAGCAACTCCGTCGGCAGCCTCGACGGCGAGTTCGGCGTCTCCGGCGACTCCGCTGGCGACTCCGCCGGCGACGGCGTCTCCGGGCGGGGGCGGTGGCGGCGGTGGGGTTCACGCTGATGTTCGGGGCCTTCGCCGGACTGGGCGCCGTGGCGGTGAAGTGGTACAGGCGGCCGCAGGACTGGGAGAAGAGGAACAGCTTCTCTACATGGCTGCTGCCGCTGCACGGCGGCGGGCACTCCAGCTTCATGACCGGCAAGGGCTCCTCTGGCTCCTTCTTCGGCTCCCACCGGAGCGGCGGCGGCGCCGCCGGTTTCTCCTCCACGCTGGGGCTCGGCCGCTACTTCTCCTTCCAGGAGTTGCAGGAGGCGACGGGGAGGGTTTGACCGGGCGGCGGTGATCGGCGTCGGCGGCTTCGGGGAGGTCTTCCTCGGCCACCTCGACGACGGCACCAAAGTCGCCGTGAAGAGAGGGAACCCGCAGTCGGAGCAGGGGATCGCCGAGTTTCAGACGGAGATCCAGATGCTCTCCAAGCTCCGCCACCGCCACCTGGTCTCCCTCATCGGCTACTGCGACGAGAACTCGGAGATGATTCTGGTGTACGAGTACATGGCCAATGGGCCGTTCAGGGATCACCTGTACGGGAAGGGGCTGCCGGCGCTGACCTGGCGGCAGCGGCTGGAGATCTGCATCGGCGCCGCCAGGGGGCTGCACTACCTCCACACCGGCGCCGCCCAGGGATCATCCACAGAGACGTGAAGACGACGAATATACTGCTTGATGAGGGGCTGGTGGCGAAGGTCTCCGACTTTGGGCTGTCCAGGGGGGCCCGGCGATGGGCGGCGCCGCCGTGAGCACCGCCGTGAAGGGGAGCTTCGGGTACCTGGACCCGGAGTATTTCCGGCGGCAGCAGTTGACCGACAAGTCCGACGTGTATTCCTTCGGGGTGGTGCTGCTGGAGGCGCTCTGCGCGAGGCCGGCGCTGAGCCCGGCGCTGCCCAGGGAGCAGGTCAACCTGGCGGAGTGGGCGATGCAGTGGAAGAAGAAGGGCCGGCTTGAGGAGATCATTGACCCAGTGCTCGCCGGCGCAGTCAACCTCGAGTCCATGAACAAGTTTGCAGAGGCCGCGGAGAAGTGCCTGGCGGAGCATGGCGTTGACCGCCCCTCCATGGGGGACGTCCTCTGGAACCTCGAGTACGCCCTGCAACTCCACGACGCCTCCCCGCCGGAGCTTCCACTCGCACCCGCCGCCGCCGGCGCCCTTCGCCGTCGCCCGAGGAAACGACCGCCGCCGCCGCCGGCCATCCCGAAGACAACTCCGCCAATCCCGCCGTGAACGAGCTCCTCGCCCAGATCGCCGGGATGAAGGGACGGTGAAACCGCCTCGCTTTCTTCTGCTCCTGACTGGTTCATCATCATCATCATCTTCTTCTTCTTCTTCTTCTTCTTCTTCTTCTTCTTCTTCTTCTTCGTGGACGCCTGGTCATCTGGTCGGACTCCAGTTCGCAGTTCAGAGCTGTTACTACTATTCGGTGTCGATTGTGTGTTCCCTTCGGAAGAATATGGTGCATTTCAAGTGGGAGTCCAAGAACTAGCTGATATTTGAAAGGAAGAACGAACCCAGGGCAGGATCATCCATGAACGACCCGGCAAGGTATGTTCATGAACATTTCTGGCAATCTGACCTCTGCTGGAGCTGAATGAATGGGGAAGGAGGCTCCAGAACTTCCATTCTTAGGAAATAAGGAGCTTCCAGATAAATAAAAAAATCAGAAAAAATATATGGAGATTTGCCATCAACTGGATGCATCCAGAGCAGGAAGAGACGGCAGGATATCAAATCATCTGGGTCATGGATTCCGGTTCATAAGACCGATACAAGATATGATAAATAGTCGTGAGGAAAGTGAATCTGACGCAGAAATTTTTGATGGAAAAATTCAAGTTGTTCTCTGGGTTCTTCTAATTTAAGAAAAAAATGCTATCTGTAGAACAGAGAACAACATCCAGAGCCCTCCTGTTGTTGATAGATACCAGATGATCGGAGGAATCGTCAGTTCGAAGAGAAAAAACCATGGAGTTATGCACACTCCGACGACTTCCATTGTATGGAGCCCATGAAGCTTCCATCTTCGTTCCTCCTTTTCCACTACCTTAACAGGAAGTCATTAAAGATGGACGAGAAACAGGCCTTGGGAGATGACCAGGATCGTCGATGAACAATATTCATAAAAACCAAAAAGACGATGGGATAATGGGGGTGGGGATTTTCTGCAAGGGAGACAATTCTCAGGTCTTCTGCTATCGATCCAGAAGAGCCTACTTTACTTCTCGTCGTTACTCTGAAGACATCTGAATTCAATCCATCGATCAGCAGGGCAACACCTACATCAACACCTGATCTCAAGCATGAATATTAAATTATATCGTGAAGATGATGTTAGAACTTCAATTTTCCCCTTTTGGGAGGCTTAAATCTACAGCATGATGATCTGGCAATGGCCGATTACGATACCCATATCGTTCAGAAATGGAGCAAACTCCACAAAAAGAGGAACCGTGATCGGAAAAAAAAAATTCACAAGGGAAAACAATTCATCAAATTTAAAATCCATCATTAATCTGAATACTTTTACCAGAAATGAAATAGTATACCTTTTGACAACTTCTGTATCTTTATCTTTGGTCGGCTCACTGACTGGCGAGAAAATTTATTATTACAAATCTCGAGACCGGTCTTGGAGAGGAAGTGAAAAATTATCAATACAGATCTCGAGACCATAGGCGAATTTCATGGTCTGGGAGACGAAATGAGAGCGATGTGCCTTTGATTTTAGCAAGACGACCAGTTTTTGTGCGTGCTGATGAGCGCTGACAGGAGGCCCGCAGAGGCCATCAGAAAGGGACCGGATAGAATCCCCTTTCCGTCTCTCACGTCCCCAATCGCCATCAGAGCATCAGCGAGGTCTTGAACGATTGAGAGCTGTTTGAGAAGCAGCTTCTCCCTCAACCGCCTCAATTCCTCATTTCCCCCTTGGTCGAAACCTGCAGACTTCCTGTTGGCTTCAACAACAGACTTCAACTGCACGCGAATCTTCTTCAAGTCTTCGATCTTCAAAGCTACACTCCCGACGTATCCCACGAGCTCCGCCCAGGCACTGATCTTCTGGAGCCTCTTGGAGTGCCGCGCACCAATTAGCCCGGCCTTCGACAGCCACACGAACTGCTCCACAAAGTAGTAAACCCCCTCGCCGCCATAGGCGACCACGGCGAGCCGATCCGCCGCCGATCGGGAGCTAACGGCGGAGGATCGCAGTGCGTTGACGTCCTGGACGAACTTCCCGAGGCGGAAGGCCTTCCGGCTGACTCCGACGCTGGACTCGAAGGCCTTCAGGCGGGGGCCAAGCTCCGCCGCGTCGCCGACGGAAGGAGCGGTGAGGAGTATCTTCGTGGCGTAGCGGGAGATCTTGAGGAGCTTGTCGACGCCGTCTCGCTTCGCAAGGTAGGCCTCGAGGTGGAGGAGGAAGTCCCTTTGCTCCTTCGCCGGCGCTGGCCTCGGCGGAGTACTTCCCGCCGCCTCCATCGTCGTCTCCCTTGCCGGCGGCCGGTTGACAACAGGGAGAAGGCTTTATTCAACGCCTTCTTGGACTCTCCCAGTGGACCCAAATCAGATCGCTCGCCGTCGATCTAGTGGGCCTGTAACGTCCATATCGGGTCCCAAGTTGGATCCGAAATAAAGTGGGCATTTTGTCTGGTCCACCGTTACGTACTCCCTCATCGTGTAATCGCGGTCATCGGATCGCGTGCCAAGTCGTCAGTGCCCCACCGGTATGGTCTACCCTCCGGTGGCCCATTAATTAATGGCCCACTTATTAATGGGCTTTATGCCCATCTAAGGTCCATTATCATCTCAGCTAGACCCGCCGCAGGCCGAATTTGACCCTTACCTTGTCTGTTCCTGCATCTGGGTGGGGCCCAGCGAGGACATCCCACATGGGGCTCGGGGTTTGCACTCTGTTGGCCAATGCCACGTGGACGACGCCCTGCAGCAATGGGACCACACAAACGGACAGCGGTAACGGTTTCGGTTGAGAAGGGGATGCCACGTGTCCGCCAGGCAGTGGTTGTCCAAAGAGGATAGTCCCCGGATTTCTCAATCAAGGAAAAAGGAGTCGGGAAAGACCGAAGTCAAAGGAGGAAAAGCATTAAAGGAAACGGAAAAAAAGGAAAGAACTCCTCGGGAGCTCTGTCCTTCCCCTTCACGTGGCCGTTTTGCCCAGAGGCGCCAGCGGAGCAAAGTAACCCGCGGAGCACTCAACACACACGGCGCCCTGCGGAGTAGAGGTCGCCGGAGGGAGGAACCACCGCCGGCGGTGGTCGCCGGAGTTGCAGACGCCGGCCCCAGCACCGGCAGGGGAGTTCCCTTCTCTAGCTATGGTTCTTCCCGCTGCCGAGAGTAAGCTCCAGGTCGTCCACACCGACGTCGTGGATCCTCTCCCCTTCCCAGGCCTTCAAACGGCCGCTCTGCTCCGCCACCGTCGCCGGCAAGGCGGCGGCGAGGTGGAAGGGGAGAAGGGCGGCGGCGCCGCCAGCCGGAAGCTCCCCACCGGCCGGAGTCGACGGTGGAGGCGTCGGACTCGTCGCACTCGGGGATGGGCGCAGGATGGCCGTGGTTGCGAGCTCGGATGGGGCTCGCAGGGGCGGAGGCGGGGAACAGGGGATGGCGGAAGGCGGCGTATTCTCCCCATTCTGGTCCTTTCAGGGTGGGCATTCTCGAGGCGGTAGGGGAGGAGAGCGGAGGAGTGACGGGGGCGCTGTTGGAGATGCGGAGAGGAGGTAGGGAGGAGAGGTTGCGGAGGAAGGGGAGGAGATGAGAAGGATCGATGGCGGAGGAGTTAGGGTTTTCAGTTCTGGAGGGGCTCGGGAAGGAAGACGACGCCAAGCTGGCGTGGTAGGAAGGCACGGGGCTCGGAAAAGAGGAGGAGAGAGGGCTCGGGCTCGGCTGGTGAGACGAGGAGCAGGGGCTGATGCTTGTCGATCCGCCGCCGCCGCCGCCGGCGACCATCTCGCCCGAGAGCGGCTGCTGTGGCGGCGGCCTGCATCCCTGTGGAATTGAACCAGAAACGGAATCAAGCTGTAGCAAATCAAGACGGAGAGGATTTCTACTAAACAGCGATTAAACGTGTGATCGTCTTCATCATCCCTGTCGACTTACAAGCAAAATGTGGATCCTAGGGTTTCTACAGGATAAATAATCTCCAGATCGACGGAGGACGGAGATCAAAGAGGGGGAAAAACCGAACGGCGGAGATAGACGGAACGGATTGGACGGAGCAGCAGTCAGATCGACGGCAATCCATCTCGGCGGATCGGAGGCGAGAGATCATCGGGAGGGATACCTGGCGGTAGGTGGTGCCGTCTTCCTCGACGATCCAGCCGGCCTCGCGGCAGAGAGCTTTGAGGACCTCGTTGTTGTCGCAGTGCTTGGGAAGACGGTAATCTCCGAGAGCCCTCAGGCCGGAGAAGATCTTCGCCGCCACCGCCCTCCGCCGTCTCTCCCTCCTCTTGTTGTTCTCTCTCTCTCCAAGTCGGCATCCTCCCCCTCCCGTCATCCTTCGCCGGCGACTCCCCTTCTCTCTCTTCTCTCTCTCTCTTGCTATGGCTGCTGGGGAGGTAAGGGCAATAGAACAGGGAGCGAGACCTCGCCGGTCTCTTCCCCTTCGCCGCCCTCCTCCTTCCCTCGCTAGGGACTACTTGCAGAGGTGGAGACGGAGTTCAGAGAAACCCTCACGTTGTGGTCGTCGCCTTTATCCTCCGTGGACTGTCTGGATCTCCCTGCGACCGGCATACACTCACCGCTTCTCTCTCTCTCTCTACTCTTTCTCTCTCCTCTTTCTCTATCCCCTCTCTCCTCTCTTCCCCCCTCTCTCTCTCTCTCTCTCTTTTTTTCTCTCTCTAGGAGAACAGGTTGAGAGAGAGTGGGGAGGGAGGGGCGTGACAGAGAGATTGCTTGCTCACGGTCGCCGTGAGTTTATCCACGCTTTAATAACCTTTAGTGGCTCCCGCGGTATGGGAGTCCAGAGAAGCTTATTTGTCCATGTGGCATCCAAAATATTTTTCTCAAATTTCCCATATACCAACTTTATTAAAAAATTCGCCCACAACAGCGGGCTAGAGGAAGATAAAAGTAATTATATATAATGCAGATATAATTCGATCATACTTGGCCCTTCGAGGGGGCAAAACACAAAGTGAGGGATTCTGCCCGCCATCCAACGGCTGTCACCGTCGCCGTAACGTTGGAGCCCACATACGTCAACATCAGGTCAACGTCCAAGATCACAAAATAACCGGACACCTGCTCTCTATTATAAACATCACCAAATAATATCCTACCAAGTAGAGAGAGAAAGCAAGAGAGAGAGAGAGAGAGAGAGAGAGGAGAGAGAGGGTGAAGGAGATCAAAAAGTCAAACAAACCCGTCTTAATGAACGCTTGCACGACTTCACATGTCACGAGTGAGACTATTCGATCGTCTATTTTTCTTATTCATTAATAATGCACTTATATTTACTATACCATATTTAAATAGGATCATAATTATATTTTCCCATGTATATTATTTTAAATTAATCAATTCTTATGATATTTTCCATATCCTGATATAAAAAATCGTCTAAAAGCACATGAAATGAATCCAGGAAAAAAATAGGCTAAGTTACTAGTAATTTAAAAACTTTCATCTTAAAATTTTTAAATAATTCCCAGTATATGTTATAAAATATATAAAACATAAGAATGAGCTTGTAGAGCCAAATGATTTAACAAAAAAGTACACTCCATCAATGTTATTACATTTTTAACATTACTTTTTTCATATTTTGCGATAAAAAAACTTCCTTGAAGTCAACAAAGACCATATTATTCAGGAAACAATTGAGTTGACCCAAGTGAATCAAGGAACACCCATTACACAAATCTGTAAAAAAAACACCAACATTCAAAACACATTCTAAAGTATGTCTTTTTTTCACAAAGTATAGGACAACCATTGAAATAATTATAGGGTTGACTTTATTCTAACAAGAGAAGTATCTTCAATATGAACATCTAATTAGTAGGGTTGGGTGAGAGGTGGGGCCACCACTCAATCTCTTCTCCACCTTCGATTCAATGAAGATGATCAATGTGCAATATTTTCTTGAATATGCTCATGTGAGATTGTTTATCATCAAATCATATAAGATAAAAAAATAGTTTTTTTAAAAAAATCTTTGACTTTCACAAGAATGGCTAACCATAATAATATGGACCTGATCTCATGGCACATATTTCCAAATATAGTAAGAAATGTAAGTAAAATAAAAATCAAACCCTTATGAGCAGGTTGAGTAGAATTGATGTCCTTTAAAATTTGTCAAAAACTAAGATGGATTGGGTAGGATTAGTCAAGAACATGGTTCATAGATAAAGTCAATGGAACAAATTGGATGAGAGTGTGGGTACATAAAATCAAATTAGTTGGTGTGATAGACAAATTGGGAGGTGGTTGATCAAATTGACTGATTCACACCCATGGAATAAGGGATGAGATATAGGCGAAGAGATCATTCCAAGATGATTTTTTGTGTAAATATCATAAGCTACATACAACAAAATTAGAGGGTTGATGGTCGAACCCCAAAAGTCATATGAATATTTCCGATGATGATAATGGTGAGAGAGGGAAAACAAAAGGATAAAGGTGGGTGATAAGAGAGAGAGACAACCAATAGCTCTAAGTAAATTAATATTATCCTTCAACAAGCTATAATATTAGATTTCATTTTCTTCATTGAAGATTTGAGGTACATTAGAGTTTTATTAGTTGATATTGTAGATGTATGGACAAATTGAAGTCAAAGAACGTGAGGAAATAGTTGACACTAAATGAAAGTAGAAATATTTCTCAGAGATAATAAATATGATGATTGTTGAAAGGAATTATTTATATATGCAGATCTATCACAAAGAGTTTTCACATTTTTAGATAATGAGGATCCCCTTTTTATATTCCTCATAATCAATGTAAATTTAGAAGGAATAATTGAGGTTCAATCAACGATTTCAAAGATAGTTGTAATAGAATAGAAGAATATCAAGAAATTCACTCAAAATCAAATAGTAATGTTTCAGACACAAGAATTATAAAGAATAAGAAGAAGTATCACATACAGTAATTATCAATTTTTACTCTTGAGAGCAATAATTTTCAAACTCTAGAATGACAATGCAGAAGGAGGTAGAGGACAACAAAGATGATAATGAATAACAAATCTAGCAAAGATCATGATGAGAGAGAGAGAGAGAGAGAGAGAGAGAGAGAGAGAGAGAGAGAGAGAGAGAGAGAGAGAGAGAGAGAGAGAAGATAGAGCATATAGGTAGATGGGGTAGAAGAATCTTGATTTTTTTTTTCTCCCACTTGATCTCGTCTTCTGATATTTAAATTGTCATTGTGACAATTGATTGTTGGCTGGTCAAGTTCTTTTTATATGGGCCTATCATTTCTAACCTAAAATATACTTAAGTTGAGCTTTGGTCTTTCGCTCAAGTAGTTTGTTCCTTTCTTTTTCTATATATTTTTGACAACAAGAGATTTAGGTACTTAGGAGTCTATCAATACTCTCCCCAATAACTACTTAGTCTTCGATGAGAAAATTGAGAAAGTCATTGTGGATAAATATGTTATTTTCTTTGTCTCTATTGTTTTAGATGTATTTGCCCATTAGATCAAAACTTCAAACTCATGAGCTCATTGTCATGTGACAATGACTTCACCTAGTACATTTGTCTATTGACCTTCAAAATCAATGTCTAAGTAATTGGTCAACACATTGGAAGGATATTTAATTATTTTTCAAAGTCGAAAAATATGAAATATGAGATAAATAATTGATGATTCTAGTAATTCAAGCTTAGACTAATGGGCAACATGAATGTAAATTTCTTTTTTTTTCTAAATGGTGCTCCAATCAAACAATAATTTGTGAAATTTTTTTCACATCTTCTCTCTTCATTCTTATTTAATGGTATCCTGATGGTAAGTTTAATTTGGAAATGATTTTTACTCCATATAGCTTGTCAAATATATCTTCAATCACCGAAATTACGATCAAGAATGGTGGCTTGATTAAAAGCTTTATAATCAACACAAAATCTCAATAAATTATCTTTATTTTTTACTAAGAGTGCTAGATTAGATAATAAGTTATTTGAATATTGAATAATACAATTTGTAACATTTCTTAGACTAATTTTTCCATTTTGGTTTTTAATAATAATGGTATCTAGGATGGTTGATATTCATGACATGTGACTCATCTCTCAAAAGAATAAAGTGTTTTAACTCTCTCTTAGGTGACATTCTATGTAAGAGAGCAAAGATTTCTGAAAATTTTTACTTGAGTTGAGATTCCAACTCTATCTTCAATATGTCTTTCTTGTTATTTTTTCTCTGATTTAGTTCAATCAATACATGTTTCTATTTTGAATTTTTAGATAATATTTTGAGTGATATTTATCTCAATGAGTGAGGTGGTTGTGCCCATATTGTTACCTTATCAATTTCCTTTCTTAGTTTCACATACTATTTCTCATTATTCAACTTAATAATTTATCCTTTAATGAGCCATTTTATGTCTAGAATTGCGTCCACTTAAGCTATTAGAAGTAATAAATGTTCTCATTCACTATATGTTCTAAAAATTTAACATCCACTATTATACAAATTCTGAAATTGAACACTTTGTCATATGTGCTTGTAATAACTTGAAAATTCGTATTAATATTGACTAATAGATTAAGCCTTTTCATTATATTTAATGAAGCTATTGGAAGTAATAACATGTTCTCATTCATTGTTAGTTCTGAAAATTTAACATTCACTACCGTACAAATTCTTGAACTGAACACTTTGTCACTTGTGTTTGTAATAACTTGAAAGTAATCACATGTTCTAATTGTAAGTTGCTCCTATGTCTATCAAAATAAAGACTTCATGGTTTCCCACCATTCCTTTGAATCCTAGGGCATTATTAGAATTTTGATCATCTAAAAATTTAATAATACTTATAATGTTGTCAATTCTTCATCCATGTTTTTTTCAAGATTTATTTCTTCATCTTGGTTCATAAAATCATCATTCATTATTGTAATTATGTGAATTTCCTTTTACATCAATGTCTAGGTGCATATTTTTCTTCACAAAAGAAACAAAGACCTTATGCTCTTCAATTTTGAATTTGATATAATAATTATTCTTCCATAATGTCATGGTTTGTTCATAATATTCTTCTCCTTTGTATGATGTCTTCTACTTTCTTTGGCTTTGGTTCGATATTCTTCTCCTTTTTGTTTATTGATTAAGATGTAATCTAATTCTCTCATTTTATTTCCTTCCCTTAATGCCAATACCTTGTATTATTATATTATTGAACTATTTCATTTCTAAACTCCACTTGTTTTGTTGGAGACATAATTTCTAACAAGTCATTGGATCTTAACAATTTGATTTATGCTTGAATTTCACCTTTTAATCCCCACATAAAATTTGATTCAAGGATGTTTGATGCCACATCTCTCGTTACAACTGCCATAATTTCAAATTGTTCTTGCTATTCGACGACAAAGTTTGATTTTTTTATTTCTAGAAATTGTTGCAAAATACTTCTTGTTCTTTCAATGGCAAATTGATCTAGTAATTGATTTTTTAAATCTATCCAATCTTTAATTGATTGACAGTGATCTTCCCATTTGAACCATTTAAGAGCTTTGCCTTCAAAGCTAGTTACAGTTGCTGCAAATTTATCATCTTCAAGCATTTGATATAATGAAAAGTGTCTTTCAACTATATAAATCCATCATTCTGAATCTTCACCAAGAAAGATTGGTAAATCTAATCTTTTTTCTCACAATCTTAAGTTAATGCTCATTGACCTAAGATTCTCACTTCATTGAATTCTACTAGTTTGAAAAATCTTCATATGTGTGTTAGTTGCCTATTATCATCTGACTTTCTTATTTCTTGATCACTTCTAGGAGAAGATTTTATGAAAGGTTTCTTTAGCTCATTTATTATTTGCATAATTGTATTGAATTGTTGTTTGAGTATATCAATTTCTACTTTATACTCATGTACTTGTTGAGAGTTGAAGCATAATTCTTTCCCTTATTTCTTTAATGATACTATGCTAGTTCTCTCTATTTTTGGTGACATCGTGTGACTCTAATATAAATTTGATAGGATCCTCTTTTTATAGTTCTCATAATCAATGTAAATTTGGAAGGAACGATTAAGGTTCAATCAACGATTTCAAAGGTAGTAATAATAGAATAGAAGAATATCAAGAAATTCACTCAAAATCAGATAGTAACATTTCAAACACAAAAATTTCAGAGAATAAGAAAGAGTATCATGTATGCGGTCACCTTTTTCATTTCTTGAAATATAAATATATTAGTTACTGCTCTTGAGAGCAATCATTTCCGAACTCTAAAATGACAATGCACAAGGAGGTAAAGAGAAAAAAAGAGATAGAGATTGAGAGAGAGAGAGAAAAAAGAGAGAGAGAGAGAGAGAGAGAGAGAGAGAGAGAGAGAGAGAGAGAGAGAGAGAGAGAGAGAGAGAGTAGAGGCAGATGGGGTAAAAGAATCTTGATTTTTCTTTTTCTCCCGCTTGATCTATTCCTCTGGTATTTAAACTGTCGCCATGACATTTGGCTGTTGGCTGGTTGGGCCGGGCTTAACTAGCCCAAGCCTTCCATATGGGCTCGTCATTTCTGGCCCGAAACTTACTGTCGGGCGCTGGTGTTCCGCCCCGGCGGTCCGTTAATTTATTTTGCTCTGTTTCTGGCGACAAGGGACAAGATGATTTATTTTTCTTCTTAAAGACGGCAAGAACAACATGATTTGCTTCTGGGCAGATGTAGAAACGGTGGATCTGAACAGAGAGAGGTGGTCTTTCTCCGCTGCGATTTCAATGAAGTAACCGACGCGATATCAAGTCAGAGACAGGGAAAATGGCGAGGAGGGTTGACCTGGTTTAAGTGGAGCTTCTCTCAGTTTTGTCTGTAGGCGATGTAATCCGCGAGAAACAGTAGTGGCGCCGCCTTCTCCGGGTCAAACTCCGACAGCTGCTCCTTGGCCTCCTTGTTCAGCTGGACTGCAAACTCCCTCGACTTCTCCAGCCCCAGAATCTTGGGGTAGGTGGTCTTGTCGGAGGCCAGGTCCTTCCCCGCCGTCTTCCCCAGCTCCTCCGACGACTTGGTGATGTCGAGAATGTCGTCCACCACCTGGAAGAGCAGGCCCACGCACCTCGCGTACTTGTTCAGGCGTTCGATCTGGTCCTCCGTCGCCCCTCCGACGACCGCCCCCATCACCACCGCCGCCTCCAGCAGCGCCGCCGTCTTGTTCCGGTGGATATACTCCAGCTGCTCGAGCCCCACCGGCTCCTGCGACCCCGTTGACTGTATGTCCGCCACTTGGCCGGCGACGAGGCCCTGCGCGCCGACGCGCCGCCCAAGCTCCGCCACCGCCCGGAGGATGCGGGCGGGGGAGACCAGCTCCGGCGGCGTCGCCGCCGCAACGTGCTGGAAGGCGAGGGCCAGTAGGGCGTCGCCGGCGAGGAGGGCCATGGCCTCTCCGTAGACGCGGTGGTTGGTGGGGACGCCGCGGCGGAGGTCGTCGTTGTCCATGCAGGGGAGGTCGTCGTGGATGAGGGACATGGTGTGGATCATCTCGACGGCGCAGGCGGAGGGCATGGCGGCGGCGGCGGAGCCCCGACGAGCTCGCAGGCGGCGAGGCAGAGCATGGGACGAACCCTCTTGCCGCCGGCCAAGAGGGAGTACCTCATCGACTCGAGGAGCAGCTCGGGGAAAGAAAGGGGAACGGCCTCGTCCAGCGCCTGGTTCACTGCCGCCGCCTTCTCCGCCATGTAGTTCTTGAAGTCGAACGCCGCGGCTGCCGCAGGCGGCGCCTGCGCTGCCGATGCGCCGCTAGCGGTGGTGGCGCAAGGGGCTCGCCGGAGGGCTGTCCTCCTCCCCGCCACCACCGCCGCCCGCCGGGGAAGGGTTGCGGCAGCGCGATGCCCCGCCGGAGAGAGAAGGTTAGATTCCAGCTGGAGAGAGAAGCGGCCACCGGAGGACTCATCCGAGAAGAGGAGAGATGCCCAGATGGAGGAATCGAATACTCTCGATGATTTTCAGGAGATATCCCCTTCGTCTCCGCTGCTCGGGCTCTCCGCAGAGAACCTAAATCTCAGGGCCGCATTAACGGGAAAGAGGACATCCCTTCACAGAGCATCCGGAGTCTTCCTCCCTCGGCGGCGCCGCCACTGGCGAGAGGACGATCAACAGGGGAGGAGGAGGAAGCAAGGGGAGCGAGCGGCGGCCGCTGATACTTCGGGGTGAGGAGAAGATATAGCAGAGGAGCAAGGGAACAGATCCTCACTCGGCTCCTCCCAGCTCGTCGTCTCTTCACTCCTTCCCTGTCTATAACCTTCCCGTTTTATGGAACAGCCAACCAAAGGAATCTCTCTCCCTCTCTCTCTCTCTCTCTCTCTCTCTCTCTCTCTCTCTCTCTCTCTCTCTCTCTCCCTCTTCTCTCTCTCTCTCTCTCTCTATCTCTCTTTTCCTCCTCTCGTTCGCTCGTTCTCTATAATTTTGGTTTATTCTATGATATTCCAAAAACGGACTTTTATTTTTAAAATAATTCTTCCTACACTTTGGAGGAAATTAACCTCTTGGGGATTTTCTAATTTCAATAAATAAAAATGGCCCATTTCGGCGAAGTAAGGTCTACTTCAAAATCTTCCACGGAACAAAACGCGCATAATTAAGGCTCCAAACGTTTTATTAGGGAGCAATTATGGTAAAGCATGGCAAGGTCTCTTGGGTAACAACTCTCTCTCTTTCTCTCTCTCTCTATCTCTAAAGTTCTGGTTGACTTTCTGATATTTAAAAAAGGGACCTTGATCATTAATATTGCATATTGACATTTTTTGTGGAAATTAGCTGCACTGGGCGAGCCACGACGGGTCTCCGCCTTCTACTCGCGGGGCGGGGTGAACGGGATTCTCCATCTGACCGACACCGCGTTCAATAGCCGGGCCCACAGGCTGTTCTCATCTTGGGCCTAGGCCCGGCCCGACAGTGACACATATAGGTCGGGCCCTGTGGAAAATGACAGCCCACGATCTGATTCCGCCTCCTCTTCCTCCTAGACTCCTTTCCCGATGGGGGCCTGCCACGGCAGCCGCGGCGCAGCCGCAGCCTCGGTCTCTGGGTCTGGTACACGGCATGAGGATGAGGACTATCGCGGCGATTCCACGAGGGCCCTTCCTGACCAATAAAATGGCAAAGGTTAATTGAAG
Organism: Spirodela polyrhiza; assembly: GCA_024713555.1. Lineage (NCBI taxonomy): Eukaryota > Viridiplantae > Streptophyta > Magnoliopsida > Alismatales > Araceae > Spirodela > Spirodela polyrhiza. The sequence continues at coordinate 758,932 of CM046529.1, read as the reverse complement.
TCACATAAAAGAATAACCTCTAGTGATAAAATAATTACAATAAGAGAAAAAACGACAGAGAAAGAGAGAAAAACGTGCTGCAAAAGAGGAAACTTGTCGGTGGGAGAGAATGTGATAGTCATGCACATGGACTTAGAGGTATGTTGTTTCTCGTGAGTGTATAAGGAAAATGAAACGTCACTTGTCCTTTATAGTATTATATTATAAATCACTATCTATAACCACCATATAAATTATATCATCGATTACTTTTTCTAATCAAAATAAGATATTTGAAAAGTTTAATAACATGTTACATGTTTTTAGTTATGCCAAGAAAATCAATCTTTATATTTACTATATTAGAAACTATTATTAGTGAGCTACTAGTCGTGACTACTCTATAATCTTAAAACAATGATTATATGTTAAATAAATATACTAATTATATGATATTATTTATGATATCGTTATAAATAAATAAATATAAATATATGAAACACTAATGTTTAAGATGAATCTCCATTATCTCCTAAAAGTTGATGACACCAGATGTTAACCAATAACATCGAGAAGATACTAATTTATGCCAAAGAGAAAGAGAATAAATAGAAGAGAGATGACTAGTCAAAGGGATTTGAATGGTCAAAGATTAGATGTGAAAGAGAGAAGAAGATATGAAGAAATAAAAAGGAAAAAAACTATGATTGTGAGTTCTCATTCTTAGATAAGAGGTTTGTTGGCATGAGAGATTTTTGGCAGAAGGGGAGGAGAAATCAACAAAAGAAAAACATGAAGAATAACTAAAAGACTAATATAAGGGAGAAAAAAAAAGTGAGAGGAGCAAAATCATTGCAAAACATTGGGGAAAAGGACGTATGAGAAAGAAACCTATCACTTGAGAAGAAATAGTAAAAAAAAGAGTAATAAAGACATTAAAACCAACTAAAAACTAATAAATTAAATATCTAAATGTAAAAGAAATATTGACTAGATGATGATTTAAATGATTTGGCATAGCTTGAGTTATAAATGATTAAAATATTGATTAGGGTACTACAATCGACAACCCAATCAATCAAGATTGGCTGATCGTCATTTAATATTATTATATTATACAATTGGGTGATTGAGTGCCTAATATTATGTGTAAATATATAATACTTATATTAAATATATATTTATATATTAGGCCTAAGTTTTAACTTTATTAAGATGTATATTATGCCTAATAACTATATTAAGATATATATAAATTAAGCTTGTAACAATATGTGAACTTACCTTCCTACCTACATGAAATAGATTTTTAGATATGTTTATGAACTTTGTTAATGATAGAGAGGGAGAGAGAGGGGTGAGAGAGAGAGAAGGGAGAGAGAGAGAGAGAGAGAGAGAGAGAGAGAGAGAGAGGCGACAACAATGAGGCTAGCTGCAACAAACCTAGTGGTAGTGAAGTCGGTCTCTCCGACAAGAAGAGAACAAATGCAACACAAATGAGAGTGAGAGTCGGAATCAAGAGAGAGAGATTTAATGTCTCTTTAGTCGATGTGAATCGTAACTATTAGATGAGGAAAAGTCATCATCCAATAGATAGTAAAATGTAGCCATCGATTTACCGATCAATCGATGATCAATCAAGGACCTAGATCATGATCATTATCGTCGATCGATCAATCATTATGATCGCAATACCCTAATCTTGACCCTTGAGTGCACAAAGAGTTGGTCTTGAGTCCACAACATTAGATAAATCCTATGAGTCGACATATGACACTAAAATCCACCATAAGAGATGGAAAACTTATAAAGAGGACAGAACACTAAAAGTAGACTGATAAAAATTAAAATTACCTCTTCGACTACATTGGGTGTCTATGAAAAAGTACATCATCATTTGAATTTCAAACTAAATTTGAGAATAAAAGGAGAAATATAATAAAAAGGAGGATGTGAATAGAAGGGTACAATTAGTTGAAAAGGAATCAATATAGAAGAGGGAAAAAAATAGAAGGAGAGAGGAGAATAGAAAGGAAAGAAAATAGAAAATGCTTAAAAATAGAAAGATAAGAAAAATAAAAAAATGACTAAAAATATGAGAGAAGATAGAAAAAATAGATATGTCAAGAAACATGTCCTACTAGGGGCCCAATTTCGTAATTGGGCTAACTCTAGTTTTAATGGGTCTTCATGCTTCTTGGGCTTCTACCCCAATTGATTTGGACTTCAAATGAAATGGATCAATCACATGAGTCAAAAAACTTTTGTTCTTCTTTCAATATAACTTATTAGTCTACATCAAAAAATCTGTGGAAGATGTGGAAAATGATTTCATGCATGTCACCCAAGAAAAGATGCAGAGAGAAGAGAGTAGTGTCAAGAGAAAAAGAGAGCTTTCAAAGAAGAAAACAAAATGATGTGCATGAAATCTTTCCAAATGTGTTGCCCTCCAAAAGGCATAGTTGTTGCAGTGGAGGGAAATCAAGGAGATAAAATTTTGCCCAAAGAGAGAAGTGGCCACCTATGATAACTCATATGAGAAGAGGAGAGATGCCCATATGAATTCAAGTTTTGGGTAGTAGGTCTCTCTCTCCTCTCTCTCTCTCTCTCTCTCTCTCTCTCTCTCTCTCTCTCATATTTTGGTTTACTTTCTGATATTTCAAGAATGAACCTTGATCTTTAATACTTCTTAATGTTAATTTTTGGTGTAAATTAATCACATTTGAGATATATTATTATTATTATTTTAAAAGGCCCATTTCAGCAAAGTGAGGGCTATTTATAAATATTCAATAGAGCAAAAGATTTACGTGTAATTAGGACACTAAACATTCCAATGAGGAGTAAGTATGGTAAAAGCATGTCGAGGTTGATTGAAAAGTTAGAGCATCTAGATGAGATTACTTGATTGGGCTTTGCCCACTAGGGCACCACAGGCTAGCCCCATTAAGGATGTTTTCTTCAGAATGAATATGAGTGCAAATATAACTAAATATATAATCAATTAAATTTGATACTTAAAATATATAATAAAAAAGTTGATGAGAATGTAGCTTTGTCATCACCGACAATAATTTCAGCCCAAATCCCCATTTTCAATAACCATCACATATACACACATTATTCATGTTCTTTGCCATGTTTTGTGGCATAGTTTTCACATCTATTTATATATTCATGATTCTTTCAAACTCGGTGGTCATCTTCTTGAATTTCTTCAATCTATTTGAAAACAATGGAAATATGCAGGAGGTTAGATATGTTTCAAGGAAATGGATTCTTCAAGTAGAAATAGAGAAATAAGTGGGCAAGGTGGGAGGAGAGAGAGAGAGAGAGAGAGAGAGAGAGAGATGATAAGAGAAGATGTGGTCAGTCAAAGGGACGATCTTTCAAAGATGATAGTGAGAGAGATAATACGAGGTAAATAAATACATAAAAATAAAATTACAATCCAAAATAGAGTTCTCATTGAGAAAGTAAGTTTCACATGCAGGTGAGATTTATGGTAAAAGGGAGGATAAATCAGTAAAAAATGCAAAAAGTGATTAAAAGAGGAAGAAAATGAAGGAAAGAAGACGTGAGAGGAGGGAAAAATCATTGCAAAAGACAATAAAAAAATTATAGAAGAGAAACTTAACTCACACCATGAATATTCATGGTTGACCAAGCTTGCACACATTTTCTCACGCTGTCCCCCTCAGCTCACCCTAGCCCAAAAGTCTCCTAGGCTTCGCACAAAATCAATGGATGAGTTTCCACTAGAAAGGGAGAGAAACTGATGGAAAGATTGATATGTGTGGTGAATATAAGAAAAATGGGATGAAAACTAGATTAAAAATAAAAGTAAATGAATGAGGAATGGATTGGAAGGAAGATTGAATGGAGGAACAATTAAAAAAGATACAAAAAAAAAAATGGAAGAACTCATGCTGAAGAGAAGTTTCTTATTGACGTGAGAAAAATCATGATTTTTATGAATAAAAATGGGAAAGGATGATTGAACATAAATATTATATCAATGTTTTAATGGGAAAACCATCAAAAGAATGGAAGGAAAGAAGGGGAAAGAGAGAGAAACTGCCTAAAAAGGAGCAAGCTCTTCACCATGAGAGAATACCTACATGAGAGAAAACAAAAAGTTGAGAATGAGATGAGGGATTGGAGAGTATCAAAACAGTTGTATGAAAAGTTAGAAATGTGAAAAAACTTGTAGATAATAGAGAAAAGGTGAGAAGAAAATCCATAAATGCAAGAATAATGAAAAAAACTCTTCTCATTTGTCACTCAATACGGAATAGTGAAAGAGAGAGCAAGAAGCCATAGAAATTAACTAAAAATTAACAAACTAAATATATGAATTGTTTAGGGAGAGGTGGATAGTGATTTCATGCTTGTCACAAAGGAAAAGATGGAGAGAGAAAATAAAAATGCAAATAGAGAGAAAAAAATTATGAAAAAGAAGTGCATGAAATATTTATATCAAAAGAGGTTGACAATTGCGGAAGGGGGGTGACTCATGGATGTCTATAAAGACTAAATTACTCATCTTTTAGCTGAAGTATCTTCTATATCATAAATATAAGAAAAAAATAATAAACCCAAAAATATTATAAAAATGAAAATATATTAATTTCCTTATTAAAATTTTATCTTGTATAGTATTTATTCATAAAATAATAAGAAGAATGTGTACTTTTATCTCATTTTCACATAAAAGTATCATATTATTATCACTTTACATCTAAAATCCATAATGATGAAAACTAACTAGTACAAGTGACCATATTAGATATTATTAATTTAAAAGGACAAGTGAGTGAGATTACATCAGAGAGAGAGAGAGAGAGTCGGGACGCTTTGAAGGGCCATCTGCCCAGTCGACAAAGACGGGCTAATAATAGCAACAGAGAGAATAAAACGATATCTAAGCGTAAGGACAAACAATAACTATTTTATTCGCGCGAGGCAAATAATTTTTTTATGTATCTATAATGTTCACGACGCGTCGCGATGCCCCGCCGGAGGGCGTGGTGGTTGCGGCGGAGCGGAGCCCACGAGGACTCATCCTAGAAGAGGAGAGATGCCCAGATGGATACCTCTACTCCCTTAATTTACCATCCCATTTCAGGAAAAAAAGCCTTCTTTTTCCTCTTCTCAATCTCTATCTTCTCTACGGATTCCTCATTTGCCTAATAGCTCTCTCTCTCTCTCTCTCTCTCTCTCTCTCCTTCTCTCTCTCTCTGTGGATGAGAGGATCTGGATCGGGTCCACAGAAAAACTGAAATATTCGAAGCTCATCGACAAGGAAGGATGACCAGACATGGAGAGGGGAAGCTGGCTCGGGGATAGGTCAACATGGACGGCCGTCTTGATTTACTAGTCTTTGACCTCAAAGCACTTGCAAAAGAGGGAATATTGACATCTGAATGCCGAAGAAAAGTGAAGCCCACTGCGCGCAACGAAATTGGAGGGTTGACTATGGAGATCTATGGACCAGCTGAAGTCAAAGAAAGGGAGGAAATAAATAGCACTGAACGAAAGGTAGAATTTTTCTCAGAGATCTCGATATCATGATGATTGATGAAAAGGGAGTTATCTATCTATGAGGATCTAACATGGGAACTTGCGATTTTTCACGAAGACTTTCCACATTTTTCTGGATAATGGTTCCTTTAATTATCATCACATGTTGCCAGTTTTGTCATCGTAACAAGCCGTAAGAAGAAGAGGATCTGTTACTGGGTAGACATAGAAACAGGAATCCGAACAAAAAGAGGCAATCTTTCTCCGTTGCAATTTCCACGCGAGATCAAGTCAGAGACAGGGAAAACGGCGAGGAGGGTTGACCTGGTTTGAGTGGAGCTTTTTCAGTTTTGTCTGTAGGCGATGTAATCCGCGAGAAACAGTAGTGGCGCCGCCTTCTCCGGGTCAAACTCCGACAGCTGCTCCTTGGCCTCCTTGTTCAGCTGGACTGCAAACTCCCTCGACTTCTCCAGCCCCAGAATCTTGGGGTAGGTGGTCTTGTCGGAGGCCAGGTCCTTCCCCGCCGTCTTCCCCAGCTCCTCCGACGACTTGGTGACGTCGAGAATGTCGTCCACCACCTGGAAGAGCAGGCCCACGCACCTCGCGTACTTGTTCAGGCGTTCGATCTGGTCCTCCGTCGCCCCTCCGACGACCGCCCCCATCACCACCGCCGCCTCCAGCAGCGCCGCCGTCTTGTTCCGGTGGATATACTCCAGCTGCTCGAGCCCCACCGGCTCCTGCGACCCCGTTGACTGTATGTCCGCCACTTGGCCGGCGACGAGGCCCTGCGCGCCGACGCGCCGCCCAAGCTCCGCCACCGCCCGGAGGATGCGGGCGGGGAGACCAGCTCCGGCGGCGTCGCCGCCGCAACGTGCTGGAAGGCGAGGGCCAGTAGGGCGTCGCCAGCGAGGAGGGCCGTGGCCTCTCCGTAGACGCGGTGGTTGGTGGGGACGCCGCGGCGGAGGTCGTCGTTGTCCATGCAGGGGAGGTCGTCGTGGATGAGGGACATGGTGTGGATCATCTCGACGGCGCAGGCGGAGGGCATGGCGGCGGCGGCGGAGCCCCCGACGAGCTCGCAGGCGGCGAGGCAGAGCATGGGCCGGACCCTCTTGCCGCCGGCCAAAAGGGAGTACCTCATCGACTCGAGGAGCAGCTCGGGGAAAGAAAGGGAACGGCCTCGTCCAGCGCCTGGTTCACCGCCACCGCCTTTTCCGCCATGTAGCTCTTGAAGTCGAACGCCGCCCCCGCCGTCGGCGGCGCCTGCGCTGCCGACACGCCGCTAGCGGCGGAGCAAGAAGTGGCCCGCCGGAGGGCTGTACTCCTCCCCACCGCCGCCGCCCCCGCCCGCCGGGAGAAGGGTTGCGGCGACGCGACGCCCCGCCGGAGAGAGAAGGTCAGATTCCAGCCGGAGAGAGAAGCGGCCACCGGAGGACTCATCCGAGAAGAGGGGAGATGCCCAGATGGAGGAATCGAATACTCAATGATTTTTAGGGGATATCCCCCTTCGTCTCGGCCGATCGGGCTCTCCCCAGAAAACCTAAATCTCAGAGCCCCATTTACGGCGGAGAGAGGATATCTCTTCACAGGTCAGATCCCTCCCTCGGCGGCGCCGCCGGCAAGAGGACGATCCACGGTGGGGGAGGAGGTAGCAAAGGGAGCGAGCGGCGGCCACTGATTCTTCTGGGGGCGAGGAGGGAGGAGAAGATAAACCAGAGGAACAGGACAGAGCGTAACTATGACCTTTCGAGCCCGTTATCTCCTTCCTCCGCTATGACTGACCTGCCATTTTTGGAAAAAATCAACCAATGAGAAGACCAGAACAGATATCATCAACACGCCCTCTCTCTCTCTACTTTTGTTTACTCTCTGATATTTCAAAAAGCGGAGGTTACTTTTTTATATTATGTATTTCTATTTTTTGGTGGGAAATAAATAACCTCTTTAAGGGTTATTATTATTATTTCTAAAAATAAAAAATGCCTATTTTGGCAAAGCGAGGGCTATTTCCAAATAGTCAACGGAAAAGGGTTTAAGTGTAACTAAGGCTCTTAAGCGATGTATTGGGGAGGAATTATGGTAAAACCACGCCTAGGTTTCTGGAAAATCTAAAGCGTTTGGATGTGATCAGCTGGTTGGCCGCGGCTGCTGGTGAGGGACAGGCCCGGCCCATTAAGGGCACCGCGAAGCTAGCCCATTAAATGCCGTTCTCTTCGGAACGGTTAAAGTGCAAATATAATAAACACAAATTTGAATGAATTATATACCATTAAATCATAGATTAAAAAAAGATGAGATTGGCAAAAAATTTCGCCGTTGCCGGGGATCGAACCCGGGTCACCCGCGTGACAGGCGGGAATACTCACCACTATACTACAACGACTGGATTGAGAACAAGGAACCGGGCTTTTCCAAAGAATGATTGCAGCTTTCCCACCCCTTTGATGATAATATCAAAAAACAAGTTGATTACTTTCCTACAAAATATCTCTGTATTCTGGCACATAAATGTAGGGATCGAAGAGATTATGGCAGATTATGTTCACCAAGAAATCAAAGGGGGAAAACATCTCAGCCATTGGCGGGAATTTCGCCCGCATCCGATCCCCAATTCTTGTTCACCCCGGATGATCGTGTTGGGCATTAAATAAAAAAATATCTTTATTCCTCGCACTCCAGCCGCGGTCAACGCGATCCTTTTTCCGTTCAATGAACAGTTGCCGCGGCCAAACGGAAGGGCCTACGGCCCGAGATATCCTACCAGAGCAAATATAATACACCCTTCTCTGGGGGTCGGACGCCGAGGAAAATGGGCCCGCTTTCTCTCGCTCCCTCTCTCTCTTTCTCTCTCTAGATAAATAGCTATTTCTGCATGAGAAAATATGATGAATCCTGCTCTGGGCGGCTGCTCTGGGTCCTCTCTCTCTCTCTCTCTATCTCTTTCAATCCTGTGCACTGGTTCTTCCGAGCTTCAGCTGATAGGCATTCCGACCCAGTAGACTGGTCAGAGCTGGTGCGAATGGAATACGATTCTTTTCCCATTTCGGAATCCCGGGGCCTTCACGATCACCGAACAGGGATCTAGTTTCTCTCTCTTCTCCTCCCTGGATCGTCTCCTTGCGCCGAGGCTCGGCCCGCAATCTGATTCTCCGTCTTCTTCTTCCTCCTCACGACACGATTGATTCCCCCGATGGGGGCTTGCCATAGCAGGAACGGCGGCGGCGGCGGCGCCACCTCGACCGCTCCGGTGATGGACGCCGGCGGCGGGGAGATGGAGTACACGGCGGAGATTCGGTCGTATATTTGCCCGGATAAAAAGCTCTCAAACCAAAACTTGATAAACTGTAAGTAACCTAATGACTTCGTAAAACCATAGAGAGATGGGCCGGGCCGGTTTCGGGCCCAAAGGCCCATTCCGCAGGGAAACAGGAACGAGAGAGGAGTTCCCAGTCAAAGGGCACACGCGTTAGTCCTGGCAGCTCAAAAAGGCGGCCAACAGATTTACGCTCATAATGGCAAGGAAAAAAGCAAATCGATCTTTTATATCTACGTTTAGAATTATATACATACAGACAAAAAAACCAAAAATATTTTATTCACGGGTTACAAAAAATGGTTTTATATATAGAAAATACTCAGAACGCGTCGTGGGCCACGACCGGCTCTTTGTATCTAGTCTCCTCATCCTAGTCTCCAGCGGGGTCAACGCACTCTTCAATGAACGGGTGCCGCGGACAAACGGAAGGGCCCACGGGCCGGGAGTATCCCACCAGAGAAAATATAACGCACTCTTCTCTGGGAGGTCGGACGCTGAGGAAAATGGGCCGGCCTCTCTCTCTCTCTCTTTCTCTCTCTCTCTCTAGATAATTATCTATCTGTGCATGAGAAAATATGGTGAATCCTGCTCTAGGGGGTTGGTCCCTGCGGAGAAAATGGGCCAGGCCGGGCCGGCCCTCCTCCCAATTTTTCCAATCTTTCTTCTCTTACGCGTCCTCACCTCTCTCTCTCTCTCTCTCTCTCTCTCTCTCTCTCTCTATCTCTTTCAATTGGGTGCACTGGTTTCTTCCAAGCTTCCGCTGAGATGCATTCCGACCCAGTCGACTGGTCAGAGCGGGAGCGAATGGAGTGCGCTTCTTTTGCCATTTCGGAATCCAGGGGCCTTCACGATCACCGAATTGGGATATAATTTTGCCCTCTTCTCCTCCTTGGATCGTCTCCTTCCGCCGAGGCTCGATCCGCAATTTGATTCCCCTTCGTCTTCTTCCTGCTCGGGAAACGATCGATTCCCCCGATGGGGGCTTGCCACAGCAGGAGCAGCGGCGGCAGCGCCGCCTCGACCGCTCCGGTGACGGACGCCGGCGGCGGGGAGATGGAATACACGGCGGAGATTCGGTCGTACGAGGCGGCCTGCCGGGTTGACCGGGACGTGCGGTCCTTCGACGACAGCCTGCGGCGGCGCACAAGCGGCGTTATCGCCGCCCTGGTGAAGACCGGGCATACGGAGCTCCTCTCCTTCTACTCCCTCGAGGAGGTCGTCACCTGCCTCCTGGACACCAACAGGGAGGCCTTCACCGTCATCCTCGACTCCGAGAAGGACATCTGGAAGGATAGGCAGCTTTTGAGCCTGGTAAAGGAGTACTTCAACAACAGCCTCCAGACCCTGGACTTGTGCGCCGCCCTCGAGAGATGCCTGAACAAGGTTCGCCGGAGCCAGGTCGCCATCCAGCTCGCCCTCGACCGATTCCAGGAGGAGGATGGAGACGACGCCGATCTGGAGGAGGAGGAGGCGGAGGAGGAAGAAGACGGGTCAAAGATCCAGACCAGGTTCGCGAAGACTCTGGAATGTCTAAGGGAATTTAGGGCAGGAGGAGACCCCTTCGAGGAGTTCTTCGAGGTCTTCAAAGAGGTCCGCGACAAGCAGATGACGATGCTGGGGGCTCTGAATCAGCAGAAGAAGAGGCTCGATCGGAAGATGAAGTCCGTCGAGGCGTGGAGGAAGATTTCCAGCGTGATCTTCGCGTCCGCCTTCGCCGCTCTTCTGATCTGCGGGGTGGTGACCGCCGCCGTGGCGGCGCCGCCGGTGGCGGCGGCGATGGCGGCGGCGATGTCGGCCTCCCTGGGGACGGGCGGCAGTTGGGTCAACTCTCTGTGGAAGAAGTATAAGGAAACACTGGAGAGGCAGCGGGACCTGGTCAACGCCATGAAGATGGGGACTATCGTGGCGGTCCGGGACCTGGAAAACATCCATTTCATTGTGCAGGACCTGGAGATTAGGATCGAATCCATGATGAGTGCCGCCGACATTGCTATAAAAGACGAGGAGGCGGTGAGAATCGTGGTCGACGACTTAAGGAAGAATCTTGGCGTGTTCGTGGAGGGGGCAGAGAATCTAAGACGCCACGTGGAGAGATGCAACCAGGACGTGACTAGGGCGAGAGCCGTTGTGCTGCAGAAGATCATCAACCATCCGGGCTGAGATCAAGAGGCCTCCTCCCTCCTGGTATTCATCCCACATGAATTTCTCTGAGTTTTTTTGCCATTTATAGCCAAAAACCTGCCAGAGTGAGTAAACCAACCTTTCAAGGAGTGAAAAACAACACCTTTGATTGAAGGCGAGCTTCAGGCATCGATCTTACATGATCTTACTACATTATCCTATACATCTAATAATGCACGGTGCCGCAGAAAATTAACGAGATAAAGATCAGCATGACAGAAAGGTAAACCCAATGGCAAGTTATTGGGTTTGGCAAGTCATTGCTTCTTCGAAGTGACCAATGATCTACCAAGCTGCTTCTTCTAAAAACCACTGATCTCGGAGAAGTGGCCGGCTCATGTTCTTGGCTGAGAGATTGGAGATCTTCCTCTACGGTCAGAAAGTTATAGATTTGGAGTCTCGATTAAAACTGATGTGACATTGGATCTGCAGAAGATGCTCTTTCCTCATTCTCTTTCTAACGATTGAAACTTTTGGAATTGAAAAGCAATTCCCAGGTTGCCTCTACATGGATGCCTGTTCTAAAATGGGCCATCGATTTCGTGACATTAATCCTGTGGTCTGTGCCCTTATGAATAGATCTCTATTATCAGAAGTGAAATAGTTCCTATGATCTTTTTGTAGTGTTATGTATCGCAGTGAGACAAACATTAACTCTCTAATCTGCAGAGATTCTAAGCCATCTCATACACATGGAATGCTTCTCTGATGTGTTTGTTTTAACCTCATATGCTTGGATTTGATCTGGGTATGGTTCCAAAGTAGAGGAGGTATCACAAAGGATTCTTGTTTTTCGTGAAAAAAAATGATTTTTTCTGGAAGAACATCTCTTGCAGAAAATGTATTTGTTTCTGTACATAATCTACTTCAGTAAATCGAACTCTATCCTGCGCCAGGCTAAATTGTTGCGAATACCTCAGTTCAGCAGACAATCTTTAAAATTTTCTGCGACGTGATCTCTATTCCTGACATATTTATGAAAACAGTTATCTTTAGCTGCCGAATTGAATGATTGGTGGTCTGCTGCTGCGACATTCGAGAACTACGTTTCTATTTCTCTTCTGACATCTCAAGAAGAATAATAAAATACTAAATCGAACACTGTGCTTCCGATGTTAAAACATGAAAACGTGCCCTGTTGAGGAGCACAACCAACTTCTCTCGGTCAGAATGATATTGTCTCATCCTAGGTCTCTATTGCCTGAAAAATATTGATATCTTCTTCCGACAAAAACTTTCGTTTACAAGATGTCCATGGGTTGGTTTCGGTTCATTGGATGTGTATGTAGCTGGGGAGTGGTTAATCAAGATGATATCATATTAAGGTGTATAGAATTTGTTTGCTGTCACAAAATTTCAAGAATTCATTGTACAGGAGAGCTTTAAGAATCTTTTAGCTGGAAAATAAGATGTAATCCATACGCCTGGGAACGGAATTAAGGGAGCATGGCATCTTATTCAGTCTTTGGTTGAGTTCATGTTTCTAGGCTTGCAATTCCGGTTTCCGTTCCAGAGTCACTTCTCAGACTTAACATCAGCTTTGTCTCATATGAGGAAACAGCAATGCCGATTCAACTTTCTATATTTTTTTCTCCTCCCTTTTTTTTTTTTTGCTGAATTCGCACGCCACATTCCGTAATTCTGGTCTCCGTTCGGTGATCACTTTTCAGACTTCATGGTATCTTGTTCTCAGGTGAGGAAACAAACATACCGCCGATTCGAGTTTCTACTGATATCTTCTTTCCCGCGTCTTTTAATGCACAGATGAACAGACTGGACACGATACAGTGACAACACGATACAGTGACATATACGGGAATCTAGACGGGAAGAGTTCTCGGCAGAGTAATAACCTGAGTTCTTTCAAATACGAGAGATCGATCGATCGGGAGAATGCCTACATCCTCATGCTGATCAACGGATTGCCTTCGCGGAAACCGAGATCCTGGTCGAAGATGCTCCGCAGGCGGCTGCCAAACTCGGAAACATCTCCGATCTTCGAGGTTTCCGCGTCCAATGCAGCTGGTACGCGGAGAAGAAAGGCATCTGGAGCTTCCCCGTCCATCTTCCCCACATTCTTCTCTCGGACCAGCGTGGGGCGAAGAGCGGCACCTTCTTCATTGTGGGGTAGAGAACTCGCACCTGCTCCCATTCCCTCGGGACTCATATTTCAAAATTCTTAAATAGTAAGTTGGAAACCATAATTACACCTCATTATTTAACCTCGTTCGATTTTTTAATCATTCATATATAATTAAAGTTTCTGGATATTCATAATGGGATTTTAAAAATAGTTTATATACAAAATAATTTCATATTTCAATATATATTAATTTAAATAATGTTCAAATAACTATATTATAAAATAAAAAAGCCTTCCCGAGAGTTACCGTCTTATCCCGGGGAGGACCCGTTTCCCGCGTAATCTGACGGCCGAAAACTGTGGATCCAGGTGGCATGAGTAAGAAGGTTTGACTAGACGGAGACACGTACAATCATTGGACTGACCTGTGGGCTCGCCCCGCGACAGTGTTCCCCTAACATTTTACTAAATTACCCTCTAATGAAATCAAAATTTTCGATAATACCACCCGCCTCGGATACTCGCCTTTAAGTGCGACGTGTAAGCAAATGAACGGTCCACGCAAGCAAGGAGAAAGAGAGAGGGAGATTTCCTTTTTAGATACAAAGTAACAAGATAAAGGCAGTTTTTACCACGTGATAATCACCTCGATCAATCGGATGCCGTGAGAAATTGGAAAATGTCTGCCGTTGATTCCGTGTTTCAAATGGTTTGAGATGATCTTGACCGTTAAGAAACTGCAACCTAAACAGTGATCGGCTTTGTTCATTGATGATTGGCTAGCTGGGCGACGGGGAGCAGATTCCACGTGGCATATTTCGATTGGTTGAGAATTTTGCCTCGGGATTCGGGACACAAATATCGCTTTGCCAAAACGAACCGCCTGTCAGTCACTCACACACACTCTCTCGCTCTCTCTCTCTCTGGTTCGTGTTCTTGCTGCGTGTGTTTCTTTGCCTTCTCAGAATCCAGTGATACTCTAGTATTCCGAATTCAATCAGGCGCGGATGCTGGGAATTCGGATTGGTCTTGTTAGAGATCGAGTTCCCATGCAGTTTGATTGATTTCGGCTGATTCGCCGATTGAAAATTTGTGGGACAAGTGGAAGATGGTGAAGGATACGGGGGACAAGATGGTGGAGGCAGTTGAGAGGTCGATCAATGGAGGGTATGGCGAGGTGCAGAGCTGCGGGGAGATCAGCGAGGAGGAACTCGCGGTGCTTCCGCGGCACACCAAGGTTGTCGTCACCGGCAATAACCGGACCAAGTCGGTGCTGGTGGGACTGCATGGTGTTGTTAAGAAAGCCGTTGGGCTCGGAGGTTGGCATTGGCTGGTAATTCTGTCGGATGAATGCTTTTTTAGTTGGAAAATTTTTCTGCCTTGTCTGTTCATTGCATGCTTTGGCTGGAAAGATCTCTTTCGCTCATCTTCCAGAAGATTATCCTTTTTCTCTTCTTTTTGCATGTTTGTGTGTTCTGGAGAACAATGCCACATCTAATTTCTTTTGTACATGGCAGATGCTCTTTCCTGTGATGGTACCGATTTTCATGGTTTACCTTATTTATTTTTGTTCGATCCAAATTGTACTCGCCAGTCGCGACCATTGTTCAAAAAACGCCTGATTTCATTTTAAATTGGTATAATAATTGTCCTCCATTCTCTTTGAACACGTATGCTGTGTTATTGCCTTTGCATGTCGGCATTCTTTTGCGTGCGGACTCGTTTACTCTTTCCCGTGTGATCGCGCCGACAGATTATCGAATTGGCTCACTAGGGTTCCAGTTATGCAGTTGTACAAGAATCCAGTTGCCTCGTCTGTTCTGTAGCACCTCTTTATTCTAGGGTTCCGTCAGGTTATTTTTATGTTAATAATTAGATGTCCCAGCAATGCGGGGTGTAATGACGTTGTCAAAACTGTGCTTATTCCCGATTTTCATGCGTCGCTAATATTAAGTTTTCATCCTCTTTCTAATTTTCAAGCCGAGTTTTTTTAGTAAAATATAATTTGGCATACCTTCCATGCCTGCTGATATGCTGCTGATGGATCCTGGGTATGGAATTGGTTTTTTTATTGTTGTTTCTTTATATAATTGTCTTCAGTTGATTTTCGTGTTGGTTATCCTGCAAATGTTCCTTGGATACTTGTTTCTTCTCTATTTCTGAATGAGCTGTGCTTCCTTGTCTTATGTGTGTTTTTTGCTTTCGAATACCTTCCCATAAAATTTGTAGCTGCAGTCTGGCGTCCTCTGTGCTTAAGGTGCCATTTATTATTATTATTATTATTATTATTATTATTATTATTATTATTATTATTATTATTATTATTATTATTATTATTATTATTTCCGTGCTGAATTTGTTTTAGATTCATGTTCTGTATCGAGTATTCGTCCTCATTTACTTGTTGTGATCCATTTGAATTCTGAGATCCTTTTTTTTTTTCCCAATAGGATCTCCGTAGGAAGTTGAATCATGCCATTTAACAAAGGCTGCTGTAGTTTCAACTGATGTGCCAGCAGCAATTCTATCGAATAAGATTCGTGGATCAGGAATCATGGATTTTTCTTCATAGCTAGGACATTTTTCTTCGTTGACTAAAGTTGTACTTTGGTTATTTGTGTGTAATCCTCAGCTGAACCAAGCTTTCCTGCCCCAGAATAAGAGAAGTGACAGTTTTCATAGGGCATTAGTGTTTAGTGTTAATTGATTATATTATTTTTATTCATACAGAACCGCATGATCTTTTACTGGCCATGATGTACAATGCCTTTCAGCTACCACACATTTAGTAAAAAAAAATCGTGCAGTTTTTAATAAATCTGGTAAGGCTTAAGGGTTGTGTAATTCTCTTTCTCTAATTCATCAGTTGTGGGAAATACGAAGTAGGTGATACCAAATTTGGATTGAAGTTGATGCGAATGAATTTTTTATTATATCCCCAATGGGCGTCCATAGTCTTATCTAATGTTTCCATTTTGGAATTGGATGGGTCTCTGAAACATTTTGCTTGCTCTTGTTCCCCGTCTAGAAACCTTGTATTATGACATTCATGGAATATGCGCATGAACTGCAGGTTCTAGCTAATGGCATTGAGGTGAAGCTACAGAGAAATGCTCTTAGCGTGATTGAAACTCCCGCTGTTCATGAGGAAGATGATGATAATGCCTCTTACACTGGTGCGTCTTTGCCGATGATTCTGTGAATCCAAATATATGACGTCACAGATCTTGGGCGTTAAATCTCTCAAGAATCTTGTGGTTTCTGTTGAGTTCTATATAATGCACATATATCCATGGAAGCATCTTCTTACCTAATCTATGATGGGCCCTACACGTGGGGTATATCTCTGAACTTGGGAATGTCTGAGCTTGATAGTTGCATGGATACTTCCAACTATCTATATAATATGTGTTATATATATATCTTATGTTGGCTTAACATCCATAGTATTGTTCTTTCTGCGCTATGGCATTGATGCTGAAGCGATATACATGATCTTTGGATCTGGTACCATCATTCAAGACGGATTCAATCAAGAACTGATATTTTGCGGCATTCCTTGCATTCATCGTTGATCTTGGCAGTTCTTTTACTATTTTTAGTCTGGTGCAGCATCAGATGATGTGCAGAAGCCTCAGCGCTCCAGACAGTCGTATAGAACAATTGCCCCGGCTGACAGAATACCAGACCGAACTCATTCCTGTGATTCACATCCCAAGGGATCCCTCAACCCCACCAGATGTGTCTCGGTGAGTAGATTAATCTCTCTCTCTCTCTAGAAGTCTCTCTTAACATAGATATATGTATAGATATAGAGTTTTTTTTTAATTTATTGAGATCATGCCATACCCATCTCCACTCTGTTGCTTATTATGCAAGAACTGGGCCGCCGTTCATCCTCGTTCCTCCTGTGCTTGCTGCAGAAGGTCGACCTCAGCAAGTTGGAAACAACAGCGTTGTGGAGATATTCGAGGCACTTCAACCTAGTGAGCCCTCCCAAGACCTTCTCATCTCCACATCCCCCACAGACCATCTAACCCAATTCCCCTCTCTCTCTCTCTCTCTCTCTCTCTTCACTGGGCAGGTGGGTTCCAGCCTGACCCCTTCAAAAGAGCAGCTGATCGACGTGGTACAGAGGCACTTCATGTCGCAGGTACAAAGAGAATCATCACAACTCTCCCAACCTTGAAATCCTCTGCAGATATCTTGACGGGTCGCCTGCCCCTCCTCCCGTGAAGCAATTGGACGAGCTGCAGGTGATAGCGGGCTTCGTCCAGGCCGCGAAGAGGTTGAAGACTCTCTGCCGCTGACAAGATCGCAGCGGAGGATCAGGGCGCCTGTGTATGATATTCTCCTGCTACCTCTTCTATCCTCCCCCCGCCCCCTCCTGGGGGCCGATAAAGACCGTAGGCGTGCTGTCTAGAGGAGGAAGCTATTTGAATATATTACGTATATATCTCATAAGCAAGTCCAAGGGCGCCATATCTTTCAGTATGTTTTACTGCCAGATTTCTGGCTTGTTTCCGAGATAGAGAGAGAGAGAGAGAGAGTTGGGCTCGTCCTGGGCGAGCCCGTTAAGATGGCGGACGAGTCTGTTGGGGTGTAAATTTTGAGCTAAATGGGCCGGCGTTACAGCCGTGCTGGCCCAATACCGAAAATGGGGACATCCAACACCAGCGCAGTGGCCCGCAGCGTTTTTGATACGTGGACGATCAACGGATAGACACGTGACAGTATACACTTAGTAACCTTAATGAGCCCATATGGGCCGGGCAAAGGTTTCAACTTGAGGAAGCCCACTAAGAAGCATGTCCGGTGAGCGGGCTTCTGAACTAGGTGGCCCAATACAGGCCCATAAACAACCGCATTTTGCACGGCAGGTCCGTGTCATTCCCCACCGAGGACGACTCCCCTGGGCCCCACGAGACGGCATTATTCACAAATTCTTCCACTATCGGGAATTACGTGGACCATCGGACCCATCAATCGGACGGTCCATGGCGAGTCCACTCCGCTACGCGTTTTCGACGCGCAGAAGTAGCACGACCGCGCGTCCCCGCCACCGCCCAGATCCACTCCTTAAATCCCCCTGTACCTCTCCTCTTCTTCCTCGTCGTCCTCGTCCTCCCGCTCTTCCTCTTCTCAGCAGAGCCATGAGCTACTACAACCAGCACCAGCCCCCGTCGGAGTCCCTCCGCCGCAAGGTATGTCCTCCGCCTCTGATCTCTCCGGCCCTGGCGAAGATCAACTGATCTGATCATCATCATCATCTTCTTCTTCTTCTCTCTGTTAGGGTATCCTCCGGAGGGATACGCAAAGGACGCATATCCGCCGCCGGGGTACCCGCCGGAGGGATACCCTCCGCAGGGGGATATCCGCCCCAGGGCTACCCTCCTCAGGGGGATATCCTCCCCAGGGGGTATCCTCCCCAGCAGTACCAGCAGCAGGAGCGGAAGAGCAGCGACTCCTTCCTCCAAGGATGGTAAGATCTGTCTCTGTCTCTCTCTCTCTCCACTGCCGTGTGCTGGTGGTGTCATCCTCTTCCCAGTCTGACGAACGATGGATTCCATCTGCGGGGCGTGAAGCTTGGCGGCGCTCTGCTGCTGCTGCCTCTTGGACGCCTGCTTCTGAGACGGAGATCGCGTCGCTTCCGGCGGGGTCGACGGTCTTCTGCTTCCACATCTCGTTCTGTAGATCAAATGGCATCGATCTTCTCGGGCAGGTTGCCGCGACCTCCTCTGTTCATGAGACCGTTGAAACTTGCTGTCGACCTTCATTGATAATCAGACTCCTTTCCGGATCGAAGGACGACTCTTCGCCATGAGAGGGGCCTCCCGAGCTCCGACCGCGATCAGTAGCAGCCTCTTCTTCTTCTTCTTCTTCTTCTTCTCCCCAGTTAGAGCGCCAGACGCGAGGAGCTCTCTTGGCGGGCCCCACTGGGGACAGGATAATCGGGGAGCGGGAGAAAGGCGTCGGCCGGTCATCCCAATAAACAGTAATAAAGCACGTGACCGGTTTATCCAAAAACGCATTACATGCGGGACCCACTTGCCGTAGAATACAAACCTCTAGATAATAATCTTATTTGATAATACCGGAATATGCTTGGAATATTATATTCCCCCGGCCAATCAGGCGCCGCCACTTGTCGATCAACGACCGCCTTTCTTTAGAAAAAGAAATCCATCAGGGCGGGGGGGGCGCAAAAATCAAGAAAATTGATCAGGAAGAAAAAAAGAGAGGGAATGAGCGGTGTACCTAGGGCGAGGCCGGGTCTCCGAGCATGAGATGGCGAGAGCCGTCCGATCAGGAATTCCGAGAGGCGATCATATCAACGGTGATCCCGCCGGTCTCCGGCTGGAGAGCCTTGATGTAGTACTTGGAGCCGCGGGAGAGGTTGATCTTGCTCCTCTTCTCCTCGGGAAGCGCGTCGATCGAGCACTCGGAGAAGCCGCGCCGCACAAACCTGCACAAAAACGGATTTTTTTTTGTGATCCACAGATCAGATGAAGATAAATAAAAATTTAATTAATTTCATTAATGGCTACCTCTTCCTCTCTCTCTCTCTCTCTCTCTCGCGGATAGGTCAACTCCGAGGGATGGGCCGGGGATGAGTTTTCGGGCTTTTTCTCATGGGCCGGGCCGGGCAGGTTAAGGCCGTTTAAGCCCGGTCCTTCCGGTTGAGGAGCTCAAATGGAAGCGCAAAGCATTGCTAATGCTGTGATATTGGGGGTCTCTATCTAGGGAAACCTGATGTAGGTGAAGCATCGACATAACTACCTAATTATTGGACAAGCTCTGTAGAAATCGGCCAGCTTCCCTTGGGAAATTTAATCCATTTTTTCAAAAAAAAAAATCAGCTATTTGATCGACCTTAGGATCCAAATCCCAGCTATATGACCAATGTTTTTTCTGTTCAGGAAAAGTCATAGAATAGGCAAATATCCAAGTCAAAAATATTAAAATCTATAGGTATAATTATCGATGAAGTTCATAGAAATCAGCAGCCTTCCTTCCCTTGGTCCATTTAATCCAGTTCAAAAAATTGTCAGCCGTGTGTTGGACATAAAGATCCTAATCCCGGCTGTCTAAGCAAATATATCCTCCGGAAAACCAAAAAATGGAGGTTATTCAAGTGTTAAATCAAAAATATAGCCACACTATTTGTTCATCCCTATAGAAATCAGCAGACTTCCTTTAGTCGAATTAATCCAATCCAAGTTTCCCTTTTTCTTAGGATCAACATAGAGATCCAAATCTTCGCCGTATAAGTAAAGATTTCTTCGGCAAAAACATAAAAAAGGGCCGTTCTAAAAATAGTTAAGAGTTCAGCAATCAGAATAAACTCTCAGTGATTAGAAATGAACCGCAGAAAATGCAACTAATAGGAAGGCGGATTGTGGAGAACACTCACCAATCTGCAGCACGAGTAGTCAATAGAAATAGCTTCTCCAGTCCCAGGGACAATGCCCACTTTTCAATGTAATCTGTAGACCAGGGAACACAACTTCAGAAGCATAAGGATCCTTTGATCCACTTTCCTTGATTTAATGGGCCCAGCGTACATTCGTTTGATATTTATATGTGTCCGTATGATTTTGCAAACGAAGCCCACATACCTAGAAGTCTGTCTCCTTGTCCATGTCCGCGGCACTCAGGAGAGACAGCAATTGCGGCGACCTCTCCACACCTATTCTTGAAGAAGGGAAAGAGGGCAGCGCATGCGATGATCGATCCATCTCTCTCAACGACAACAAAGTTGTTTATTCCCTTGAGTAACTGACAGGAAAGGGAAAAAAATGACACAAAAAGGTGATTGATTAAGTATATATCTAAAATGGGAGAGAGAGAGAGAGAGAGAGAGAGAGAGAGAGAGAGAGAGAGAGAGAGATTAAATTGGAAACCTGTTCATCGGTCCTTCGGACCAATGCGCCAGTTTCTTCCAGGGGTTGGATTATCTCCCTTATGCCAGGCACATCTGCTTCTCTAGCCATCCGAGTTCCTTCATAAACGTCACTAAAGCAGTAGGAATGGGAATTAGATAAGCACTGTGGCTCTCTACAGCAAAAGTGTGACTGTATAATGTTCTGTATTCTTAAAATGACGAGAGAAATTCCGCCTCTGGGAGAACATGGTGATCATTTTCCACCTATAAATTGAGAAAATGGGAAAAAGTGGAAATAAATCCAACTTTTAGAATATGTAACGACCCATAAAAGAACAGTTAACTGAAAGCATCAAGTAATGAAGTAGAACTTGATACTGCTGCAGGAAAACCTGCCGGTTCTTGCTAGCACCGCCATACCTAGCTATCATCGTGCCCACTCCATCCCTCGTGAACAACTCCAACAACAAGGCTCCACCAATGGTGCCATCTATGAGATGAACCCTCTTTACGCCACCCTGTCAAAATGCAAAATGAGAACCCAACTTGAGATAAGCAACAAGGCGGGCAGGTGTGCAGATAAATGAATGAGGATTTGTAGAGATCGTTGCCATGCCTAATCATTAAAAGATAGGGGCCATAACCGAGGACAAGCGAGCTTTCAACATTTCCAAGTTCCTTCATCCGATTGATACTTTGATATTCACTCCTCATCTCCCATTTTGCCTGTTTAATGTTATGAACAGTTTATTTGTAACTTAGGCTAAATCATGTTATAAATGAGATTGGTCAAATTGTTAGGAACCCCTCGCTGCACATCAGAATCGACCTTAAGGGCGTTAATAAGTAACTATGAGGCAAAATTATTGATGCAAGATTCAAAAGTAAAACAAAAAATCTCTGGGTAAATGCTCAAAGACTCTGATTATATGAAGTTGGCACGAAGACTATAAGGCCTTAAGGAACATGAACTTTAGGATGGATGGATTTCCCCTCGAACAGACAAGAACATTGACTAGATGCCGAACGTTAATAAAATTTTAATTTGCCCACCATATTCCATGAATGAGGTCAAGCTGCTCCAGTTGTTGTTTTTTCCCATAAAATCAAAGGACTAGAAAAGATATTGAGCTCTTTACTTACTCTGCATACGTATGCTGCAGCAGCCAGTTCTGAAAGGTAGCCATTGGATCTGCTCATCTTCTCTTTGCCTCCTATTGCGAAACCCTGCTCTCCAGTCCAAAGTCCATTCCCATTCTCGAAGCCAACACCGTTATTAAATGCTGCAATGCTGACATCCCTTTCATTCCACGTGTTTCTAGTACTTTCCTTTGGCTCATGAAAGCCTGGATGGCCCACATCTTCCTCATCTACAGCCTTCACATAATTTGCAGCTACATCACTCTGCTTGACTCGCTTTCTTATCAGTAGGTCAGCATCTTGAAGGGTCATAAACCGTGTAAACCGTCCATGCTCATCAAGAATCGGGCCATCAACGATGCAAATGAGTTTATCTGCCTCAATGGTCAAGGCACACGCTGTTGCAACTTCATAAGTGCTGAAAAGGAAATTAGTTGTAGAAAGAAAATTATGAGCTGAACAAGAAACATATGGTAAAGGTATGGTACAAAGGTGGAGGTTTCTGATATGAACTGCAAGTCAAACTGTTAAAGCGGGATAACTGAAGATTTCCCCTTCTGCACATTAGCTATTCAAAGAAAAACCGCAAGCTTAAAAGCCAGAATAAGCGCACCCATCATAAGAAACAACGCATGGGAAACTCTGAGCAGAGAAATGAAATGGACGATTGATAAAATCTTCAGCGATAAATGTCTCGGCCAACGTCAAAGGCCGGTCTGAAGCGAGAGGTAATGCAATGACATCATCTATGTCATCATATTGGCATAGGATGCATAACAACTCTCCCATAAAGAAAATGAATGGTTACACTACAGGAACAGATGCACTAAAGGAGCTCATTACCCAATAAAATGCATCCGTCATAACAATTTAAAAGCCAACTTCTCCTACACTGGAATTGACTAATAATGATTAGAGAAATCATCTTCAAGCTCTACAAAATATTCCCCACTTTATGGTATTCAAATGTTTTTATTCTCACATAAATACAAAAACTGAAAAAAAAAACTTTCAGAGAAGATGTTGATATTGTATTTAATATAAATCTGAAAGATAAATATTAATGTATTTAATTCCTTTGAGAAAGGAATTGATGAATGAAGAGAAATGAAACAATTGTGGAATCTTAGTTAACTGGCATACTTGCAATTTAAAACTTCGCCTGAGCTTGAGTACCCAAGATTGCTCATTATAACTATACAGTCTTTGTCGAGTCTCTCTCTAAGTCTAGAAACATCTATTTTCTTCACTTCACCAGTTGCTCCATAATCAACACCTTCAACAACTCCTCTTCTCTGACAATGGTAAAAGAAAATAAAAAATAAGTTACAATATCAAAGTGTATACAAATTAGAATTCATTTATTGGCACAATAGAATGAAGGTTTAAGACCTAAACATGTCTTAAAGTCACCAAATATATATATATATTGTTAGAAAATATTCTCAACTCACGTTTAATAGTGGATCTATAGATGGACGAAGAGAAGAGATAGATCAAAAAGACAGGAACATCCACAACATAAGGGGTGACAAGATACGAAAATAGAGAAAGAATCTCTCTACTACACCTCAAGAGGAGGGACAAATAGTGGAAAGGAACATGTGTTCTTCTCTAATACAGTGGGAAAGATACAAATATAGAGTTACTAAGATAGAAACAATAGAAGATAAAGAGAGGAACCTTCTCTCAATGAGAGAATGGGGAGTATAGTGGACTGCCGAACTATAGCCGACTTAGGTCACGACCTCCCACAAACATTGTTGTAAAATCAGAGTACACAATAGGAGAGCACATGAAGGGTGAGGAATGACCTCTATCATGGAGGACAAAGAGAAGAACGGCAACAACCGTCTTAGGAATAACTCTTGACATTTTTCTCAAAAGTCCCTCAGCTTTTACAATATTTCTTTACAACTAAGAACTTCTAATACACACACACACACACATATGAAGGTTATCCATGAGAAAACAAGTTAACATGTGATAAGGAAAGCCCAAGATGACTTGAGGAAAAGAAATTATTTAAAAGGACAGGCAGATTACCACACTCAATGCCAAATGTACTCTCACGATAGAATGAAAGCAATAATTTCCCATATAAAGCAAATGGGCAGTAAAATATCACATGAAAAACTAAAGACATTCTACCCTGCATTAATCAGAAGAGAGACATTTACCTTTACCATACCCAGATGTTGGAAATAAATGGCCCAGCACAAAGATCATCCTTTCCCCAATTCCATGCAGACCTCCTAAATTTCATGGCTGCCAAGTAAACACACGACAAAAAAACTTCCCTTTCCTCTCTTGTGTACTTCAAGGAAACGTGGGGAACCTTATTATTCTAAGATACGATTATCTCATTTACAATTATTATCGTAAAGTAACAATCCCACTGAAAGTCATAACCACAAGATTTACTTCATGCAGCTTCGTAGTCAAGAGTAACTGTTTTATGTCTACGTAAATCCTATGACAACACAATAATATAAGCACACCGATAACTTAATAGTCAACCTTTTTGTTCTAAGTTACAATTATATCCCTCATTAATGCCCTAAAAAATTCACTATCCCATGACAAGCTATAATCACAAGATTTCCTATGCGCAACTTAGTAGCCCACACAACTATTTTATTTCTCTGTAAATTCTATTGCAACACAATAACTTATGCACACTCCATAATATTTCTGCAACCTACATCTCTTGTCTGTTAATTTCCTTTTTTGAACTTTCTCCTCGTTCATTTTTCTTGCCAGATGCAGCACAAAAATAGCAACTCTGAAAGTAACCCTTGAGAAGTTCTTCAAGAAACAAGGGAACTGTTAAGGAAAATGGTCAAAAGTAATATACTTCTGATCTGAAAGGAGGCTTTCAAATCTAGTCATCATCAAGGAAGCTCTGATAGTTATGTTTGGTGTGCTTTAGTATTTTTATGCAGTATACATATTTTGGGCATAGCTTATCCAGACAGTATTTTCACTTCGTCTTTCAAACGTTATAGCTTATCCAGACAGTATTTTCACTTCGTCTTTCAAGCGTTATTTTAAAAAGTGTTATTTCCTGAGGATTCCCAAGATGACATTGTGCACTGGAACTACCAACAATGAAGCACCATGCATTTACGGAATACAGCATCTAAATTGATAAATAAAAAGAATGTAAATTCTGCAATGTTCTTCTGCATAAATAAAATAAAATAAAAAGGATTCACCATTTGACCTTGGCTGCAAGAAAGTTGCCACTTGCAACACAAACACCAAGTTCATGCCAACGACTATTATCACCATGTCGACGAAGGCTCAACATTGGGGGCCCTGGAGAAAGCTTTGCCTCTATTGTAAGTCTAATTCGACCCGATGCTTCCATTGCAGCCTCTAGAGAATCAGGATCAGTTATTCGATAACGACCGCAATACTTTGGCTTTCTTCCTGGAGTAATAATGTTTAGAGCAAAGTTAGATATTTCTATACATTAAAATGTGTATACAAAACAAATAACATAATATTGCCGTATACATGAACATATATCGTGTTCATATGGTTTCCAACTATATATTACGACTTTCTACGCCAAATTTAAAGTTATTCTAGTTTTTGTGGCAAACTTTCATTTACTGCCTTAATATATCTATCCGCGTATCATTTGGACATTCCATTTTATATGTTCATCGTATATTCTATTGGCAGATGCTCTTGCTTAAGTTAGGCTTCCAGCAAGATAGTATCTGGGCAGCAAGCGGTCATACACTTTTAGGCTCGTCTGCTGCTGTTTTTGTGCATCAGGACAACTATCTGAGAGACACCCGTGTGGCCATACAAATCATCAAGCAGGGCGACACAGAAAAAAAGTCCATAGAACATAACATGACAGAAACATTTCGAGAGATCTTCATTTAGAATTAAAATTAAGGCAAAGCCCATAGGAAGAATGTTTCTTGAACGAAAAAATATAATAATATCATTCTATAATGTCAAGGTATTTGATGAGGAATTGTACATTATTCGCAGAAATTCAAAAGCTACGCTCTATAAATCAATGTTTGGAAAAAAAATCCAAATGGAGAATTTTTTAAACCCATGAAGGTAGATGTTAAGCTATAAACGAGAGCGCATTGAATCAGTCCTATCACCTCTTTCTTCCAAAAGCTTATCAATTTGCATCTGAGTACCGGGAACAAGAACAAACTTGATCCCCAAACCATGAAGCAGGGAGATATCCTGCAAACGGATACATTAATATAAGAAGTCAATGATGGATGATACGTTATGAGGCTTTTTTTCTGACAGAAGTGGCTCAGACAGATGTTCGGAACCTTTTTTCTAATGGAAGAACTACTATGATTCTAACCGAAGCTGAGGGATCCATATCAACTACTTTACTCCCTCTAGGTATGCAGAATAGCCAGCAGTGAACACGATAAGCACTCAATCGTACGCATGACAGAAAAGAGACAGACCTGAAGGATGCTGTCCAGTTGAGAACTTGCAACAATTTCACCGGATATCACGACGACGACGGTGCTCCCACGGTGGCCCCTGATGTAAGGCCACGCCTGCCGGAACCAGTGGACAAATTGCTCGTCCTCCCTCCCCGGAGGCACGCTGCTAGCGCCACCCGCACTGCTGGCTTCCTGGGCGAAGCGGCAACTTGTAGCGCGAACTCTCCCCGGGAGACACAATTTCCCAGATTCAACCAACGATTCCGCAAAGCAACACAACTGCGAATTCCGCTTGACGAGCTCGATATTCCCCGCAGAATGCTGGAGATATCTGCGGACTGGTACTAGCCGCCGCCGCCGCCGCCGCCCCCATCAGCAAGGAGGATAGCCCTACAACCGGATATCAGAAGCCCAAGGAAACTGCACAAGCAGCGAGGAGACGGGGACGAAGAAACCAGCGACTGTCTTCGATCTCATCATCGATTTGTAAAGAGAGAGACAGAGAAAGGGAGGTGGCAGGCGGGGAGAGGGGGAGAGGGGGAGAAGGGGAGGTGGCAGGCGGGGAGAGGGGACCGGGGGGGGTTGAAGATGACGGCGCGAGGGCAGGTTTCTGGGCTTCTATCAAAGGCCAGCCCAAAAGGATCCGGCCCAAAAATAAAGTTATGACATACAAGTTACCAAAAAGCCCGAAAAGGGTGATTGCTCCAGCCCAATACGACGTTCTCTATCTGGGCCGGGTACGGGCCTCAACTGGTTGACTTTCAGACCAGGTCTGGCCTGAAAGTCAGCTTATCTTCGCGGCCCACGCGACTATCGTACGTCACCCTCCCCACATTCCATCTCCCTCTCGTGAGTATGAGATATAGAGAGCTAGACATATACAGAGAGAGAGAGAGAGAGACGCTGACATGCGGGTGATTGCAGAGCAGCCACAGTTCTTGGGCCGGGCCGGGGGACCAAGTTCTAGGCTTACATGGCCCCGTTGACGCCCTTTAAGACAGAAATCCCCGGGAAAGAGTTGACCATTGTCAACCTTCTAATATTTGCTCATCACCTCCACAACAGACGCTTCCAAGGACTCACATGGGACGGGAGACGGTTGGTGGCGTCTTCGAGAGACGTCAACGGATCTCATCGTGAGAGATTCCCTATTCTTCCTCAGATCTTGGAGGTCCCTTCCACTTGAAATTGTCAGCGTAGGCCTTCGGCTGCATGAAACTAGACGGAGTTAGATCTTCGAAACTAAATAAATAAATAAAGAGACCCATGAGAGAACGGTCATTAGGGTCATTGAATGGTTGACTTTATTACTACCATTGGAGTCAACTGGACCGTCCTTTACAAGAGTGGAACTGACCCTGGGTCAAAGAGAAGCTCGGAAATTGGCTACTGTTCAGACCCATATGCAACCTGGACCTAGCCCCAGGGTATGCTCCTATCCGCGAGAGAGAGAGAGAGAGAGGGAGGGGGAGAGGGAGAGAGAGAGAGAGGGAGACAGAGAAAGAAGAGAGAGGGAGGAAGGGACAGAGAGGGGAGGAAGGGAGAGAGAGAGAGAGAGAGAGAGAGAGAGAGAGAGAGAGAGAGAGAGAGATGGTATGCTCACTCGGACAATTGGGAACCTCAGTCAAAATTTTCAACCCTTCTCTCTCTCTACCAATCAAAATGCCTCTTTTATATTTGGGGACAGAGCAGATGTGGGCCTGGTAAAAGATGCACCAGCTCAACTCAGTCCATCGACAGCTTGACAGACAGACGCCAAATAAACCCCGACAACTAACCAAATGACCCTCATCGTTTTGAGTATCATCACATAGGGATCAAGGTTCTAGCATACGGTGCACAATAAATAATCGTATTATGCGATCAATTAAAAACGTCAACGAACCTTCAAAAGTGGTGTGTGACGCTTCTTAATCTGCATAGAGAATCAGAAAGTCAGGAGGAAACCCAGAGGTATGCGTATTTTTTCTGTATCGGACGAGACAGAAAGAAGAAAATGTTATCTAAAAAGTTGATTAATTGGCCAGAAAATCATCAGAACAGTCAACTTATGACCTCGAACAGTAAAAAAATTGAGAGCAAGAAAGGAGAGTTTGAGGGCATCACATGCTAAAACTTATGGTTTATCGTTTAAGTCAACGGGAAATGTTAAAATAAGTGTGGTAATTATTAAGCTCCATGAGTCAAACTTTAACCACGGTTACCTCTTATTGCCTCCTTCTTAAGTGTACTTATTTGCAGATAATGGTTCATCCAAGAGTGACGAATCAGGTAAAACCAGACACAAATCCAGTGTGGTTGGTTTTTATAATTCTAACCTGCGCTCCCTCTCTGACCGGAACTTCCCAGTATCCCAATTAAACTAGGATTTGGAACTGAAAATACCGAGGGCTAGCTGTAGAGCTAATCTTGGGTCAACCCATGCAACACTTTGTCGATGGCATTTTGCAACACTTAACAAATGAATAGTAAGTTCAATATGCCAAGAAATGAATGGATAGGTTTTGGTGCGTCTTGCCTGAATTTCTTTGTCAGAAATTTGTTTGGTTGGGGTCTTGTAACAGTAATTTGGGAGAGTGATATTACCAAGTTTGATGGTGACTCCTTTTTATCCACCTGAGCTTTTCTTATCGTTTTCCTATTTCTGTTCTCCATCTTTTTCTTCTTAAGTTCTTCCACTTCCTGCAACAGCAAGAGAGTGATTGACCATTCCAAAGTCCCAAGTCCAGCCAAGAAAGCACATTTTTGGTTTTTGATCCGTGATTGAGGTTTCCCCCTGAATCATTGGAACGACAATGCTAGATTCTGATTGAAGTCAGGCAATTCTATGAGCCATCATATGAACACGAACTATCCACTGATAATAGATGCATCTTCAAAATCAAAACTTTTTCACCAAATTTCCCTGCATGTATACAATGACTCACAGAAGCAAATATTCCCCTACTCAGCTACAACGAGCTAGAAACAGATATACAACAGCGTGCCTTTCTTTCTGACTTCAGCTTAGTTAATGTGATCATTCCTTCTTCTTTTATGTTTCTGCAAGTGGATACTGCTCGTTCTGATAATAGATCAATTAGGATCAAACTAATATTACACACACATTAGATAACATTATGGAGGAAATGGTAGGGGTTTCTCAACTAACAACTCCGAAAGGAGTAAAATAGAAATAAAGAATCTGAAAATTGGGAAATACATACAACATAGTCCCATCCATGCTTCTCAGCAAATGACGCGGCTGCCTCAGCACTGTCAAAACTGAGCCCTGCATCTCCTACATTGGCATATGGATCCCCAGTTGATGTCCAGCCCATCAAAGGATTCTCCCACCTGAGGTGCAAAAAGTTAAAAAGGATGAAACCCATAAACCATAGAACCTTTTCAGCTACCATATCAAGAAATGAAAAGGCCTTTTCTAGATGTCAAAAGTTTCTTTTGAAAAAAAAAAAGCATGATCTTGGGGGCTATGAGACCATTTGGAAGATGAACATTGATATTTCCGCCAAGCTGTACCAATGAAGTCAGGAATGAGCTCTTTGACCTATAGCTCTGGCAACTAGAAGTGCAATCCACTTCACAAAAACTAAAAACTCCAGCACCTAGAAAACAAGACGATATTATTTTAGTCTTATCAATGCTTTGTTATGTAAAAATAGTTGATTTTTTTTTACCTACTTTCCATCAATCCAAAAACAAGACAATAAAGGAGATTTAGCGATCTGTTCTAGTTTCAATCTGGTAATATCATAATCTGATGTTCACCCAACTGGAAAAACATTGTAAGATAAGATACAATCGACATTTAAAAGGTGTTTTTTACGTGAGTGTATCAATACAACCACAGACACTAGGAATAGCATATAATAAAAAAAATAGGACAATGATATCAATTCAATCTCTAGATGTACATGAATATTGAGTAAAAGTGATTATGACTTTTCTAGAACAAAGGCGTGATGCATGATTTTGATTCTGAGAGAAGTTGACGGTTTCTTTCCTTAATTTACATGAAGTGGCGAAGCAAGCAAAATGCTGAAGGTAAAAAATGGACGGAAGACAAAGATGCAACTTAAAAAGCTGAAATACATTTATATGCAAAAAATAATCGAGGAGGATTTTCTACACAGAAGGAATTTATAGATGTTTGACCCAGAGTTTTCGTTTGGATATTTTGACCAACGTTATTCCATATGTCAGTACGGAGACCCTCACAGTCTCTGAGTAGACCTTATGTGACAAAGAATCTGACACTAAACAACATGTCAGTTTTCAAAATAAGCGGGTCTGGATCACATGTTTGAATCAAAATGAGCTGACAGATAACCACTAGAATACCACAAAAAAATCCAGATATATGTGTGCCCTATTCCTTGACCTATGAAACAAAAACTGCATCAACAGACTTACTTGTGTGTTGACATAAAATTTATCTTCCACCTGCCAACTTTCCCTGAACCTTGTTGAGTTGCAGTTCTTGCTGGTGAATATATAACAACCTGACAAATACATTTTGAGCAAAACATAGGAATGCTTCAATTTCAGGTTTTTCTCAAGACATTGTCTTCGATAATAATTAATATTAACCCAAGAAAAATTTCAGTTTTGAGGTATATATGTATATGTAGATGCCACGAGTTGATGAAATGAATTACCGCTGCTCCTACACGATTTGATGCCATTAACTCATTCATGTCATGCAATTATGAAAGTATAAGGACACATTTTGAATAATTACGATATATTCTGCATCGAAGCATCGTATTTAAGTGATGAACAACATAATATGTTTTTTCTTAAACTTTTACGCAGCAAGCGCCTTTAATTGAAAACGCATAAGACTCCCCTTATAACCCACGTCCGTGGGCGAAATGTCTGGCAGCTGAACCAAGGGCAATGACGGTACTGATCCTTTGGTTATGACAGAGAGACTGCCGTGTTAATGCGTCTAGGTAAGAACGGTGGACGTGCCTGGACTCAAGGATACCGTGGTCCTTCCATGGCGCAGAATGTATCACCACAGTTTTATTTCGAAATGCGAAGGAGAAGTGTGGGTGAGAGGTGGTAAGGACGGGGACGATGGGGACGATGGGAAAATAATATTTCTGAATTCAGCAGATATCGATCTCTGCACAAAGGGAGAAAACATTCTAAACTGATGGGTTCCTTCTCTTTCTGCGTCCAACTCAATCAGACACGGAAATTAGTGGAAGACAAATGATTGAGAATCGGTTTTCCATAAACTATAACTAATTTTAAAAAATAATCAAAAGAACGTGCATTAGATTACATAAATAAACTAACAGTCACAATATTGATCTCCCTCCAGAATATGTACCTTTCGCCGGAGGTGTTCCTGAGGAATACCGGAAACCATTCCGATCTCGCCAGGTTTGAGCTCCACCACGGCATCAGTGGTGAGAGATCGCGTTCCGGAGATCTCGGATGAGGAGAGACGAAGCAAATGAGGCAGAGAAAGGACTTGGCGTCGTAGATGAGCCGCCATTTCCTCTCGGCAACCACGAGAATACCCCTAATTATATATAAACATGGTACCTTTGCGAGAAAACCTTAGTATTAGCATTATTTATCAATAAATCCTTAAATCTTTCGTATTATTTCCTTCATGTCCCAACGTTTTTTTCTCCTATATACGGACTTTTAAAGTTAATGACATTTTCAGCCACCAACTTTATTGAAAATTTAAAAAGTACAAAAATCCAAGGTAATGACGTAATGAAATTGGGGTTGCGTTAAATTATTTACAGAATATTTTTTAATACTTAATTAACCTCTTATGTTATAAGAAATGTAATTTTATATCCTATAATACGAAAAAAGCAAGTATGGCGTATGGCGTGGCCTCCGTGCGGGTGGCGGGGACCCACATTATTGCCACTCGATTCTTTCTCCACGGCCCATATATATGTATATATAGAGAGAGAGAGAGAGAGATAAACATATAGATATAGAGTGGGAAAGAGAGATAGATGGGAGGGAAAGATAGATAGAGAGAGAGAGATGAACATTTAGATATAGAGAGAGAAAGAGAGAGAGATGGGAGGGAAAGATAGAGAGAAGGTGAGAGGGTGATAGATAGATAAAGAGAGAGAGAGAGAGATAAACAGATGTATATATATATACATAAAGAGAGAAAGAGAGAGAGAGAGAGAGATGGGAGAGAAAGATAGATAGAGAGAGAGAGAGGGAGAGAGAGAGAGGGGGAGGGAGGGAGAGAGAGAGGGAGAGAGAGAGAGAGAGAGAGAGAGAGAGAGAGAGAGAGAGAGGGAGAGAGGGAGAGAGAGAGAGAGAGAGAGAGAGAGAGAGAGAGAGAGAGAGAGAGAGAGAGAGAGAGAGAGAGAGAGAGAGAGAGAGAGAGAGAGAGAGAGAGAGAGAGAGAGGGAGAGGGAGGGAGAGAGAGAGAGAGAGAGAGAGAGAGAGAGAGGGGGGAGGGAGGGAGGGAGGGAGGGAGGGAGAGAGAGAGAGAGAGAGAGAGAGAGAGAGAGAGGGGGGCCTCGAAGGTTGGCCTTGCTCACTTTTTTGGAATAGGTTCTGAAATCAAAAGATTGAATTTTGTGGGGGCGACGGGTTTTCCCGAAATCCAGTTTTCTAAAATTTTGGCATATAAAAGTTATTTTTATTTAATTTAACACTTTTTAAAATGTAGTTTATTAGTACCGTGTCAGCAAAAAAGTATGTCAAATAATAAAACTCCACCGCTTCGTGAAGGTAGCCGGGCACCGAGGGAGGAGGAGGGGAGGTTCTGGCTTCTGCGCGAGCCCATAAATCTCCTCCATTCTCGCGCCTGGTACCTCTCCGTCAATCACGAGGACGGATCTCCGCTGTCTTCAGCTGGTTGCGTCGGTCGAGGAGCAGCGATAGAAGTATTTACTCGAGGTGATCCCCCGACCAGTTAAGGCCGCCTTCGTGATGGATTGCAGTCGTAATTTCTCCTCAGTTTATTGTTTGCGTTCAAGCAATCGTGCAGTAGCCGTTGACCAGGCAGAAACAGTAGTCTCGTTTCATTCTTCGCCCCTTGTCGCACATTTCAAGTGCTTGATTTTTGTTTTCTACATGGCAGAAATGGACGATACTGGAAACGACGAGGAATTGTTAAGTCTTCGTATAAAACAACTGGAGCGCGGTACGTGACAACCTCTCAGTCGTTCTATTCTTGATCCAATGTCGGAATATGAGGTCACCTTGTTCTTGACACATTTTGCTGCTCGCCCACATCACCCATACGCTGCAGCAAGCTATCTTCTTCTTTCTCTCCGATTTCTATGATTCATTATTTTGGAGGGTGGGACTGTTTCAATAAATCGAGATGCATACCGAGGTTCGCCATGGTCGGTTGTACAGCCGTTTAAGAGATACTGTCGTGTCTGTTTTCGAGCGCGTTGCGTGTTATTGATAAACAAAATGTTATCATAATTTCGTGGTCTTCTACCTTATAAGATTCATTGCTTAGATACGAAGTTCAGTGGATACGTACATCTTAACGACGACCATGTAGTTGATGGTTGTTCCTTCTAAGGGTGATAATAATTACTGTTATATCGTTCACTGATTTATTTTATCATGTAAGTTCCATCTTACCGTCATCCTCCTAGGGTTAATGTTGAACATTTCGAAAGTGCTTACTTTTGTGTCACTGATTGGAAGGATAGAACGGCAGACCGTATCGTCAATTTTCAAAAAGTTTTTGCAGGCAGGCCACAAGTTCCGACGTTTTGCTAACAATGGTGTTGATGCAGAACGTGATGATCTACGAAAGGATATTGAACAATTGTGTTTGCAGCAAGCTGGTCCAAGTTATCTTTCTGCAGCCACGCGGATGCATTTTCAGAGGTTTGTGAATCCTGCTTCAATTTGTTTTTGGTCTCTAGTTCGTTTGTCAGGTGATTTCCTTGTTTGCGAGACTAGGTTGCTACATAGTCAAATTAAAGCCCTACCAGGACAGCAGGTTTGGAGGAGGAGAATGAGAACCTAAGGAAGAAGTTAGCAGCGTGTGTCAGAGACAACAAAAATCTTCAGGAGGAGCTTACAGAAGCTTACCGCATCAAAGTAACTGCAGCTTTTTTGAGTTTCTATCGATTCTTGCTACTTTTCTGTCTTAACTTTAATATTCTGATTTGGTTTGGATATTTTCAGGGTCAGCTTGCGGACTTGCATGCTACAGCAGTCTCAAAGGTGCGTTTATCTACCTGATGAAAGAAATGAATTCAGTGACTTCATTTCCAAGTTCTGTTGAGCCGTCCTTTGCTTGTTATAAAACATTATTATCTATTTTTACCGTCATGAATTATTTCTCATGGAATGTTTAGGGGGAGAAGAGTAATGCACTACTGATAAAAAAAGAATGTTTGCCATTTTTTGAGAATTTTTGCTGTTATTTCCGAGGTTTTTGGCTTCTCTCTGTGATACCATTGGTTTGAAACGAGATAATATGACCTGAGACGTCTTAAAAAAAAAGTTTCCATGGAAATTTACAGCTATCAATTTTTTTTCTCATGGAATATCTTTTTATACGAAAACGAGTTATCATTGGGGCAAAGAGCGCTAATGGGATGTCATTAATGCAATCATGCTCACCATTTCATGTTCTCTTTATTTCTCTTGGATTTACTATTTTATAGACTATCCCCACGGTTTAACTTATCAAATAAGTTCTTGAATTTCTTATTTCGCAACTCATGATTCAGAGATTGCCAAACTGGATTATCATTATGCGAAATGCTTTTTACATGTTGTCGTGCTCTATGTTACATCTGACTTCGAATTATAAATTTGAAACCGTTTTATTTTCCAAACTTGTAAATCAGCTGTCGAAATGGGCTTTTTATTTTTGTGGACTGTTAGTTTTGACTCTTTTTACGAAGGCTCCAATACAGATTCTCTTTTATGTCTCCAGAATATGGAAGTAGAGAAACAGATTAAATTCTTCCAGAGCTGTGTTGCGTCTGCATTTGCTGAGAGGGATAGCTCTGTAATTGAGGTTCGAGTTTAAATCGTACTCATTATTGTATCCTGATGCATATGTCATTTTATGGGGTATGCTTAATCACTGCGGAATCTTTTCTGAAACGTTATTTTAGGCTGAGAAGGCAAAGGAACAGTGGGAGACGCTCTCAGAAAAACTGTGCGACTATGAGAACAGGTACTTTATTGGGGATAAAACTCAGGCTTGAATTCTGGAGATTTATTTTACACAAAATTTTATTGAATATTAGTTTTTAATTTATAGGCGTTGAAACTTAAAATTTTACCCTTGAATATTACCAAGTTTATGGTTTCTGAAGTTTAACATCCCAATGTAAAATTGTAAACTTGAAGTTGGATTCATCGAAATTCTGAGCACCAGTTGACTTCCTAGGAATCATCTCGTTTTTGCTGGGGGTTCCTTGAACCTTTCAAGCTATACTCAGAAAAAAAAATCAGACAAATCAGATTTTGAGGCAGTCGTCTTTAATGGTCCTTAATAGAATGTCATCAAGTAGGTGGATTGTTTGGTCGTTACTTCTTAGGGCACCTCTCTGTGTGAGAAGTTGCCTTTGTTTTTAAAAAAAGGAACAATATTGTTCCGTTTAAAGTAGTATTTTTGAGTAGAGATAATTTTCCTGAATGTATTTTTGGATATCTTCTTCAGTTGCGCTTAGTATTGGTTTGTGCCATCTTCATCTGGTTTTCTTATGGGTCATCTTGTAATTATAATGCAAACTATTCTAATTTTCTGACCACAAAACGGCAATTATTGATGAATTATTTGCTACACAGTATGTTTGGAATGAAAGTTTACTTACTGATTTTTGGGATTTCGTCTATGCCAGGTTGCAGTTACTTGAGTCAAGATACGATGATGAAAAGAAATTGAATTCCACTCTACAGGTGGACATGGAAAAATTAAAAGTGCAAAACAAAATATTTGAGGAGGTAGCATGCAACCCTTTTGCCTGTACATTTTTAAAGTAAAATTGATGCACGTGCTCAATTCATTGTCTTGTAGTTTTTTTTGTTAAAATTGTATGCAAAATCACGATGCTCGGTTAAATTTAGTTGTATGCACCTTCTTAGTCCTGTTAGGAATCTGTGATTGATAAGATGAATGGGATAACTTACTTCTGGTAAGGTGTCTTTTAGTCTATCATCGTCTTTTGCAGTTAGTTGAAGGCATATCGCATATTTGCATATACACGAACGAATTTCACTCCTTTTACTTCGCCTCTGTGTGTAGTTTAGAAGTAAAATTAGTAAGATTTATGGTGGATTTTCTTCAAATTTGGTGTTTATCTCCCTTTAGCGCATCATCAATCTCTAAAACTGAATGAGTTTTCTCATTGAGTTTGATTTGTTATGTGTTAATTGAAAGGTTTTGACTTAGAGCGTCTAATGTACATTTGGACACATATGTGATATTTGTCTTGATTGCTGAGATCACATTTATATGTCTGTTGGAAATAATGATGAAGCAAGACAAGATATTTTGTAAGGAGGATGGATGATAGATGTAGAGGCTAATGCCCTCTGCATTCATAGATGAATATCTAAACTTGTACAAGGTAAATCTAGGGAGAGATACATGGGATGGGGATAAAGGCTCCGCCCTAGAGGGTGGAGGGGAGAGAGCTGCAGCTAAAATTCCTCACACTTTCTCACTCTTTCTCTTACATCATAACATCTCTTAAATAGGGACAAACCCTAGTACGTCAATCGCCAAAAATACCCCTCTATTTTTTAACAATGTCTACGTAATTGATATGATTAATTTTCAGCTTAATTTATTGAATGATTGTGTATGTAATTTCAGGTTATTTCTAAGTTCTCTGAGATAAGAGAAAGTGCTACAGGGTGCTCCGATTCTAAACCTTTGGAAGCTAAATGCTCAACCCTTCTGAATGATCCTTCAGAAATCTGGATCTTCGACAGCGATGGGAAACATGGCCACTCAAATTATATTGTAAATTTCGTGCTCCTGCTTTCCTTGTTCTGTATATATTATAGGACCTCTTAATTCAATTCTTCGATGTATATGGCCCAATTTATTCATGTGTTTTGGAGCAATCTAGTTTTCGTCCGACAGATTCAATTGTTTGCAAGATGGTGGGACAAATTGAGTATTTTATGAATAATTTCCTTTAAACTGGATTCTGGAAACACATGATGCCAGAGTTCACGAGAGATGGGGGAAATCATTATAATACTGACTTTTTTTGATGGGGGCTCAGTCATCTTCAATGTATGTACCATATAGCCTTGGCTTTGTCCATTCTGATGATTATCAAATATATAATGGAGATTCAAGCTATGGAAAAGAAGTTGGACTCCCGTTGTTTGGATACTGTGGGGTAAATGGTCAGCGAAACTTTGGTCTCCTTCACAGCTACTCTTTTTGTTGCTTAACATTCTCCATCATTTATCTTGCATTTCTTCAAATACTTTGCTCATAACTAATCAAACATCTTGAGACTTGCATAAAACCTTGTGGTATGTAGTAACATAATCAGTGCATTAGGTGTTTCTCTTTTGGAGATGGGAATGATTTTTGGATCTTATTAAGCCTTCCAATCAGTTGTTCAAGGTAATTTGAAGCATTTATTATATTTATCTGCTACGTAGTGTACTTTTCTTCAGTGATGAATACACTGAAGAAAAGAGATATCCTCTCTACATATCTGGAATTGAAAAGCAATTGACAATTCATCCACTGAGGGGTTTCTCTTTTGAGGTGATTCATTGGGGTGTGGGAACCTTATTCGAATGCTTTGTTTTCCTCTCTAGCTGATTCATTGGGGTGTGGGCTGATGTTTCTTTGTCAAAATTTTCATCCAGGCTTTCAAGTAAAATAATTTTATGGAAATGTAGATAAATAATCCTGGTACTGCTGTCAAATCTTATCCTTCTTTTAATCACATGATCTTTTTAATTAGCAAGGGTTTCCTTTGCAAAACGGAAAAACATGACCATGATTGCTCACAAACATACAGCCTTGCAGTATACACATTTTTTCTGAAAAATTACAGAAAAGCGACGATTCTGAATAACTAGTACTAAAACTGCAACGAAAAATGTACTAAAGTATTGAGAAACCCCAAACGATCATTTCCAATTAGAATCTCTGATTCTGTTTAAGCTTGGAAAAAAACAATCATTATATGCTTGTTTAGGAATTGATAATTTTCATCTTGATGGAAAATCCTGGTCTAATTTGAGTGGTCCGTTTAGTGGACCACGTGCTTCAGTTATGTGTTGAAGTTGGAGGAAGATAGCTTCCGTGGCTTTCCATTTTTAGAAAAAAACTGCTTGGGCGTTGTGGGCTTACCTAGTGGTGAGATAGGGGTTTAGAATGAGCTAGCAAAATTCTATTGTTAAGCCCGTCACTATGGATCCCAATGAAAACTGAAATGGGGGAAAACTTTGTTCATGCTTGGTAATGGTGATATCTGCAGGAAAAATGTATCGTTACCTTGTGGCGACTACACTAACTGAAGATCACGGCATCAGAAATTGCCATTGCTAGCCCCTTAACGTCAAAATACGAGATACATAACTATTGAGAAATTAAATATGTTACATTCTTTATGAAAATCCTCTCGTTATCACCATTAGTCCTCATTTATCTATATATTTATGGAATGAATCCATCTGGGTGCTCAAAAGGAAATTGTGGCACTGAGATACTTCACTGCTATCCAAATTTGACTCTTCGACATCCTAGTAAAATGCTATTGTTCGATGTTAGATCTGATCTGGATATGCTATGCTCTTATCTGGAATCCATCTTTGCTTGTTTTCTTACAATGGTTGACTTTCTCGTTTCATACAGGCCTCATTAGAGGAGGAGGTGGTGACACTAAGAGAATCTATTGATGGTCTTCAGAAAAAAATGAGAATGGTTGGCTTTGGTTAAATCCTGATGTTTGGCTTCTTACCTGCTTTTTCCTCATGCGACTAAGGCACGTGTTTTCTCAGGGTATGGACATTGAACAATATTTACGAAGAAGGGTCCGCAGTTTGGAAAAGAAGCAAGTGAGTTATTGGACTGCTAAGTCTATCTAAGTTTGATCCAATTCAATTATTGCATGATAAAATGTCAACATCACTTGTAGGTTCAGGCCGAGACCAAGTTCCGGCATTGTTTATCAACATTACGTGAATTTCTTCACCAGCAGAGATGTGCAATCACGACTATTCTGGAAGAAGAAAGCATTGAGCTAAGGTCTATCCTTGTTGAGCTACAAGAAGAAATGAGGCTGGCCCAAATGAAAAATTATCTGGAGTCTCCAGTTCCTACCGCAGAAGGAAAGTGTAACAACTCTGAAGAAGGAACTGTAGAAATTACCAGTGATGCCGATTACAATGTTATGGCAAAGGTTTGCATGATGTCTGCATCATAATTTTTTTTTTTTTTTCACGAGCATTAAATTATTTTTTCATAATGTTATTTTTGTTGCATTTACCAAGTTATTTGATAGAGGCTATAATCGCCATTAAGAAAAGTCAACATCTCTGATTTGAGGTCACTCTTAAAATTTAAATTGGCTGCATTAGCATGTTTTCCGAATGTATTTTTTTGGGGTTTCTTCACACGAAATGGTTCTTGTGGGAATTCTATGAACGATAAGGTCATCAAAATGCTGGTGACTGGTTAAAATTTTCTGGAATGGAACACCTCTTCTTCATCAATCTCAGACGGTATTTGATTGATTTTATTCTGGTGCATTTATGAGGTGGTCCGTCCATCTGTATACCCCTCTCATGTCCAGGTGGCTTACATGACATCAACACTTTGAACTGCTATGTTCACGCCCCTTAGCAAATCGACACTCTTAAGCATGATGCTTATTAAGGTTACGATGAATAACACTACCCGAGTTGTCGTGGATGAAGAGTTACCTGTTTTGAAGTGCTTATTAGTTCTCCAAGTTACTAATGTCAATGCTTATCATTGATCCCGGATCTGATCACGTGGCTCATCTTTCTTCTCGGATCTGGCTTAGACCACTGATCACATCTTTCTAAGGAATACCGTGTCGGACTAACGTTTTGGTTGAGGTCTTCTGTCTTTACGTTCGTTGTGGATCATATTGGATCAACATTAGTCTTCATAATTTGAGTGGAAGTGTATATAACTTGAGCAGTTCATATTTTCAGTTGATTGTAGGCCTTATTATTTTTATTAAAGTATAGTTTATATATGCAATTTTGAGAGTAAAGATGAATGCTCGCATAATCTTCAATTGAAGGATAGTCAATCAGTGATTTTGCCTAGATTACTGCTTATTATTCTTCATCCAACTGAAGCCATTCCGTTGACCACCTAGGAGGATCCCACAGAGCCTGGCTCATCAAGCGCCCTGGCACAAGAAGAGAAAGAGAAGGTCCTTTTTTCTATTTCAGGAGATGATTTGGAGTTTTGAATTCTGATTCGCGTGAATATTTCCCCTTATTCCATTTCAGCTGAAGCATATCCGTTGACTTTTTCAGGATGAGGATCCCACCGTGCAAAGCATTTCCAGTTACAGAGACTGTAGCTCATCAGATGTCCTGGCTCAAGCATTGAAAGAGAAGGTTCTCCTCTCTTTCAAGAGACCAATTACATTTCTACATTCGGATGATATGTAGTTCTCGAGAACTAAAGAACACTCCTTTCCAGGTTGATGCGCTGCTGCTCTTGTCACAGGAGGAAGAGAGGCATCTACTGGAAAGAGATTTGAATGTGGCTCTTCAGAAGAGAATAGAGGATCTTCAAAGGAGTTTGGTTCAAGTAACATGTAGTTCCTTAGTGTTGTCAATATGCTGAATTTTTTAATTAGTTTTTTCTCGTCTGAACTTTTTATTTGTCGTTGACTTCACGATTAAAAACTGATTGTTAGTTAGTATTCATGTTTCCCTCGAGAAAATTGCCAATTTTGGTGGATTCCTTTCTTTGGACATCTAACTTGGTCCTAGTTGACTCTATGATTTTTCTTCTCAGGCTAATGGTAGATTTTTATGGGTCAGTCGGATCTGATTGCCTTATGCTTTAGCTCTGGAAACTTACTGCCGTTGACTTTTCATGAGCGTGTTCTTGTTGCTGGAGACTATCCTGAAAGCTCGATTGAATGAATCACTTTCAGTTAATTAACCTCTTTCAAACTGTTCACAATCATCTTTTATATGCTTACACAAAACATTACGCTATGAATTCGCCCCTAATTTCTTACCAAATTCTTTTTTAACCAATTATATTCGTCCTAAGATTGGTTCCTGGACAATTTTTTTAATTAAAATATCGAGCATTTAATCTTTTTTTTTTCCACCACGCTGTTCAGGTCACCAGTGAGAAAGTGCAGGCTCTTGTCAATTTAGCCCAACTGGAGCAAGAATACCAGCTTCTTCGAGCGTATGCTCAAAGTCCATTTCCCTATTTGTGCATTCAAGCATATGTACTTGATCTTTCGCCGAATAAAATACACCAGCCGTATTTCCATTTATGGAAATCTCCTGACATGATATTTCCTTCAGAAATCTACTTTAAACCTTTTGACTTTCCGATCAATCTTCCAGGAACAGCGGCGGCGGCGGCAGCAGGAAGGACTTAAATGTATCGGCTGATGGAGGTGAGAAGGGCATCGTTGTCCTAGAGCGAGGTGAGAGGCTGAAGAACCTCCTGAAGAGAACGTATCTCAGACGCTGGGTGGAGAGAAGTGACGGTCAAAGTCAAACTGGTCTTCCTGACCAGAAGACCGACCACTCTCTGGATTTGACCAGGTTCCTATTCGAAAGATCTTCATGCTTGCCCTTAGAAGAGATTTGTATGATTTGACCGTTAACATTTGACTTTTTTTAATATAAACCTCAGATTGAAGGCGGAGAATGCAGCTCTCCGGGAGGGCATCGCCAGCGTTGACCAACTCGCTTCTTCCATCGGCAAGCTTCGCCTCTCTCTCCTGAAGGTCATTCTTCCCCACCACGTTAAGAACTATTGGGCCGGGCCCATTACTTCCATTTCTGTTGTGGATGTCGAGGCCTGATTCTAAAAATTTGATAAGTGCCCTCATGTTTCAGGTGATAGACGAAGCCCGGTCTGCTGCTCCTGCGGAGGAGAGCCTTGCCATGGAGCTGAACGGAATACTCCACGAAGCGGACAACGTTAAGATGGTTCTCAGGAGCGCCCTCCCCATAAGCTGGTCCGCCGCCGTGGAGGACTCGCAGTCTACCGTTCTTGGAGAGGCATCCAGAAGCGAAGAGGTGGATCCCACCACAGCCGTCGGATCCGAGATGGTGGAGCTCCTCGTGCTTGCCGCAGAGCTCGTGAGGGACTACGTTGTCCCGCAGGTTTCCACACCCGCAAGCTAAGTGGTATGCCTGCCTCGTTGACTGGTCAATTTACTTCACACCTCTTCTGTAGCTACCCGTTAATTACTCCCCCAACCCCTATTTTTTTTTTGTATATTAACATTGGCTGTTATTTTCAACTGGATCCGGGTACAAATGTGTAATTTTGTGAAGCATCTGCCATATAATTTATTGAATCGGGTTAGAAAATTCAGAATGCATAAGTCAACGGGGACTTGAAGTAAATATTCCTCCAGGAAGATTCGAGACGGGGAAGACTTTTTATTTGGACATACGAACAGGCTCGGTTCAAGGTCGGGAGAATCATGAGAAATTAAGATTAATTAACTATTTTTCTTTAACTTGGTCTTTTTTGTTTGTATTTTTCTCCGCAGCTGGGCCGCCAAATCCGTAGCCCATTTACGCAGCGGGCCCCTGACCTTAGTGGGCTTCGGGCCTAGCCTCACTGAAGGCAACGTGGGTATGGGCAGCTCTCCACGTGGCAGAACACCCTTGTCGGGCCAGGCCTCTGAGGCCCATCTCGAGCCCCAGTTGCGGGCTTTTCT
Source organism: Spirodela polyrhiza (assembly GCA_024713555.1). Lineage (NCBI taxonomy): Eukaryota > Viridiplantae > Streptophyta > Magnoliopsida > Alismatales > Araceae > Spirodela > Spirodela polyrhiza. Next base: position 715,497 of record CM046529.1, on the reverse strand, counting down.
CCAGGCTCGGCCCGGCCCATTAAAATAGACTGCACCGCTCTAATGCTCCTATGATCGGACGGCTATCAACAGTGAACCCCAATCTCGCGATGCCGTCGATTCAGTATGGCCCTGAAGCCAGTGGACGAGATGTCTGCGAATCGGAGAGTAAATTCCTGTGAATTCTTTCAGTGGTTCTTCACCGATCTTCTTCTTCTCTATCCCGACCTTCGTTACTGTCGACGGGCGCGGCGCTCCGCTCGAGCGACCGCCGCCATTTGACGGCTCTGTCTCTGGTGCAGTTCTGCAGATCTCGAGCTGGGCAGGAAATGGAGCCGCTGGGGGTCCTCCGTCGTCGGTGGCGTTCTCGGACTTCCCGGAGGACGTGCAGATGTGTATACTCTCCTTCCTCCGCCCCGCCGATGTCGCGGCCTTCGCGTGCACCTCCCGGCGATTCGCCGCCCTCTGCGAAGAGGACAGGCTGTGGTTCGCCATGTGCGACCGCCGATGGGGGTCCAAGACTCTGATTCGGTGTTGGGGCGGTGATGGCGGAAACGTCCGGTTCCCCCTTCTGTACGAGGTGTTGGATCGGTGGGAGAATCTGATCGGTTTCTGGCGGCGGATTGGCCGAGGGGACGACGGGACGCCGCCGCTCGTCTTCTTCGAGTGGGGATCCTCCTTCATCACCGGATCCAGGGTCTCCCCCTCACCGGAGCCCGGGAGCTATGACGTGGTCAAGATTCCGTTCATCTGGATGAGCCTCTCGCCGCGTGGCGATCCGGTGAGCTTCGTCCATCCCTCTTGCAGGCTCGAATCGTCAGGCTGCCTCGAGAAATTGGCATCTGGATCTCGTTTCTCTGATTCAGATTTAGTTCCGGTGACGGTTTGTTTCATGGGGAGAACCATTTCGTGGTGGACGAGAATCGGGGGCAATATGCCGGTGCTCAGTTGACTGATGAATTCGGGAGTTGTGATGATTTAACCAGCCTGGAGGCGTCTTCTCCTCCGGAGAGACTCATGGCCGAGATATATCAATACTTCGCCAACCGGATCAGCCCCTGTGGGGACAAATCTTTCAGGAAGCAGAAGAAGAAAAGGGGGAAGGACCGCCTCGGGAGGAGGAGATGGGAGGCTGAGCACTTTGTGAGGATATCCGATTGTTACCCCACTCCAGCGCGTCCTCTCCAGGGCCTTTGGAAGGTATTAGCACTCCTTTTTCCTCAATAATATGAAAATCAACTCAATCATAGTCCATTTTCCCAAGCATTTCGAAGTGAGCTAGATTTCCTATCTCAGGGGATCTGTGAGAACATGAACTTGGACTTCTATCTCATTACATACGATGACGTGGGAGGTATAGCTTGTCGAAAGGTTGGTGATGCTTCTGAACCTTTCTCCGGTTATTCCCCTGTGTTCTGGACTTCAAACATGCCATTTCTTGAGCACCCTTTCTCTAAAGAAGAAGAGGATATCTATGATGGGAGGGAACACATCCAGCCCCTCTCTACGAATTGCATTGGCTCAGCAAGAGTCATCTCACGCGTTCTCTGTATAACCTGTAGTTATGATTTGGTCGTTCCAGATTCATCTGGCTCATCTGTAAATCATAAGAATGTAGAGGGTAGGGTATGGGAATATAGCACTGGGACCTTTGGATTTGGGTTTCTCCGGAATGGTCATATTGTTGATCTGAAGCACATTGCTGTTAATGGATGCCTTCTTGATACTGTGGAGCCTCCATGTAACAGTTCTTGTCTATAATACCTTGGGAGGTTTTCCATGTACAGAAATTTGATGCATTTCTTAGGTTAATTCTATGTGAAAGTGTAAATGTTTTTCATTTTTTTTAGTCATTTGATCGATGCCCGATTCTTCATTCTTTCATTTATGATTCTATATGTGTCCCGGTGAGAGTGATTATCGTTATAACTCTTGTCCTGCCCTCACCTTAACTCGGTATATAATTTTGGTTCTATGGGCTGCAAAGAAATATGCTCCGTCAGTTCTCTTCTCAGGGTTCAATGGGGGTTCTGTTAGTGACTGGTTGAGGAAATTCAGAATCATGACACCCGCAAACCCAAAGCTAATCCTCCAAGTGACTGCTCTTCATCTTCTGAACACAACACACATGGCACCTCTTTGCCCATCATTTCACCCCAGAAAGCGAGGGGTGTGTATCTTTTCAATAGGACAATATAAAAACTGCGTATCACTGTTAAAGGAATTAATAAGAATACTCACCATGATGAATGCTATAGAGAAAATTTAATTATATAAATGTAGGATCACTCCACTCATCTTGGCAGACTGTCATCTTTCCATAACTTATCACATATATCTAGTCCGAATTTGAGGTCCATATAGAAGAAATTACCATAGAAGAGAATAAAGATTGAAAAGCAGAGCTATTTAGAGATGAGATTATGTTGTCTTATTTTTTTAATCCTCATTAAATAAATCCATAAATTCAGTTATGTTTATACGTTTGACTTTTTTAAAATCCAAGCCATTAACTATTTGACAGAAACCTTGGAATCACTAACAACAACTAAGGGACAAAATCAAGGAAAATAAACGAATGCATTAATAAACTCAAGAGAAGTAATGGGCTCCACAAAGAGACAACCTCATATAATGGAGAGTTTGTTCCGGAGGACACTTCCACTCTTTATTGGTGCTAAGCAAATTCTTCGTCTGAAAACCTAAAGGCCTTCTATTCCTTCTGACACTTTATGTTCTCCCTCCTTCCTTGTAATTACATTTCTGTCCTTTGTCTTCTGAATGTAGACAAGGTTATGAGCTTGTTGTCAACTTGGGCTGTAGGCCTAGTAATAGGCATGCTGTTGAGATGGGTCTCAAACCCATCATGGCTCGAGGACTCATTATTACCTCATGTAATGGAAGGCACCATGTCCTTGGTGAGGGAAGCATATGTGAATAATGTTTGTAGGTTCTCATGTGCATTTGTGAATGGTAGTTGGCACCATTTGATGAGTAGTTCCCTACCATGAGTTATTTGATGAGAATCCAAAATTTCTTGAGGTTGCAATTCACTAGGAAAGTAATTTGGTGGAGGAACATGTATCGATTGAGATGACTCTTTGGTGTGAAGGTCCTTCCACAATTGAGATATGTGGAAGACTAGATGGACAGTTGTGGTATTAGGTAACTATAATCTATGTGAAACATGACCAATTCATACAATAATAGGATAAATATTGAAGTACCTCAGTTCTAACTTCTCGCTCTAGTGGTAGTTAAGAGAGTGTCAATGATAAGATTAAGTTTTGACAAAAATCATATTTCTCACCTCTAAGCTAACGTCATAGTGCTTGCCATTAGTATAGGCCTTCAAGTGGGTTTTGGCTTTGGATATGTGCTATTTCAATTCTTCAAAGATGATGTTTGTGTTCTACAACAAGTTTTCTATTGAGGTGATAGGGACATGTTAGGTCCCATAATACACTATAGGCAAGGGGATCATGCCCATATACAACTTGGAAGGGAATGCATCACATTGTGTTGTACTAATACTTTGCCTAAGATGGTCAATGGTTCCAAGAGGTCGGTTTATCATATGAGAAATATCTTAGATAACCTTTCGAACAATGGTTGACCACTTCAAACTAACAACCTATTTGGGGGTGATAATTTGTACTTTGCTTCAATTGACTGTCCTACATCTTAAAGAACTCAATATAGAAGTGATTGAGATATACCTTATCATAGTCACTAAAAATTTAATGGAGAACTATGTAAATGGACAACTTGCTGAAGTAATGCATATATCATTATTTTAGTTGAAAAAGAATGTTTGAGTTGTATAAGGTGAGAGTACTTACTAATATGATCCACTACCACTAGGATGGTGTCAAATCCTTCAAATTTTTTATGAGCCCTTTATGAAGACCATGTGATGTCTTCTCATATTTTCTGTAGAATTGGTAGTGGTTGTAGTAATCTTACAAGGAGAGAGAGAGTCATACTTAGTCTATTGATATGCCTTGCAACTTTGTATGTAATCCTTCAGTTGTTGCTTTAGACCATCTTGAAAGAAGTCTTGTATCAATCTTTTGTAAGTGTGTAAGAATTTGGAATGAACACCTATTGACCCATCATAACATTCCTTAAATAATTGTAGAATAAATAGAAAATTTGAGGATATGACCATACACCTTTTATGCCACAATTAGCCTTGATGTAGGTTGTATTTGGACCAATCAAGCTTCCCTTGTTTGATGTCATACCATATTTGTTGTAGTTTTGAATCCTCTAGCACTTAGATTAGGTTCCATATGATAAGGATTGTCAATAGGGATATCATGACCATATTGAGTGTTAGAGGGCAGGGAAGGTGGGATAGGGGATTAGTTGCATGATTTTTATTCCTACCTTATATTAGATGGAGAAATCATACCCTATAAGTTTTTCCCTCCACCTTTGATAATTTGGTAACACATTGAATGATGAGAAATTTCAAGCAAAGCTAGTCAATGTAAAGAAGAAAATAATACCTCAATTTCTAAATAGTTAACACGACAATTATTAATTCCTTTTCATATATGGATTGTAAGACATTCTTGAGATAGAGCATTTAGTTGACATGGACAATAGGTATGCATTGTTAGATCATAACTACTCCCAATCTTGTGATTGAAACACTTGTATTGATAGAGTGGTTATTGATGTCTTGATTTGTTGGAAGGCAACCTCAACCATTGATGTATAGTTGAAAGAGTCATTTTTGAGCAATTAATTGAGTGCACACCATAATTTCCCAAAAAATGTCGATAATATTTTGTCAATATGAGGAAACCATGAAATTGATGAAGGTCATAAAGATTTGGTCAATCCAACATGATAGTTATCTTTTCTTGGTTTGCCTCGACCCCTACAATTGGTAAGAGATGGCCTAAAAATTTGATCTTGTGTATTAGTGAATCTTGATAACACTAAAGGTTTCTTGTTGATACCCTTTATGTGTGGGCATGTCCTTGTTTTAAACTAAAATGTTACCAAAAAATATGAATTTTCAAAGATAAACATAAGATATGGTTCACTAGGTATTGAAAAGTAATGGGTATATTTTTCAATCTAAATGACATATGAGAAACTCATAGTGGGTTGTGTGTATCTAGAAAGTGATTTTATTTATATCTTCATTTTTCATGTAGATCTAATAGTGCCTCAATTTTAAATCAAGTTTTGAGAAAAGCTTGACTATGTGAAACTCATCTAATATCTCATTCATAAATGGAATAGAGAAGTAGTCTAGAATAGTGACAATGTTGAGGGTATAATAGTTGATGTATCAATATTACCCATTGTCCTTTTTCTTGACTTATAAGGTAGGGGGCTCAATGAAAGTTGAATGATTATGTTAGAACACCAAATTTTAACAAAGGTGCTCATCAAAGAAGGGAGGGGGTGAAGGAGGGAAGATGAATGAAGGGAAGAAAAATAGATAATAATAGATGGCAACTAGGGAACCCTTGCCACCCCACACAAGGTGTTAGAGAGTCCCTTGTTATCCCAAGTCCAAAATGTTCCCCCAAAAGATGCATTAAACTTCTATTAGCCTCATTTAAATATGTAAGTTAGTAAATAGGCTTAGTCCCATTTATCCTAGCTACTATAAGTGAGGCTCAATGTCCTTACATTATTCTTTGTTACATTAAGTACCTTGTCCTCAAGGTGCATTTCAAGAAATAGTCATTGTTCATCACCAAGTAGCTCTTTTGATGCTTTGGCTTGTGGATTTTTTTTTTTATGTGTTAGTACTTCAAGGTTGAATAATTTCTATTATTGATTTACTATTTTCAAGGTCAGTAGACTTATAGTCACATTTGGTGAGACTTCTACTAGGACAACCTCTATTATTGTGGTCCTTATTTATATGCCTTTGACCTCCTTAGTTTGTTCTTCATCATTGAATTCATCATTTTCATGCACCACAAGGATAAATAATTCCCTCTTATAATGATGACCTAAATGAAACTTTTCATTGTAGTGGAAGTAAAGGCCTTGCTTACTACATCATAAGAATTCTATGACTATCATTTTGACCTTCCTTATATCAACTTTGATAGATTAATGTTTAGGTGGCTTTGACAATACTTGAATGATTCTATTCATTCAGGGTGTCCCTTGATTTATTGTTCATATATAGGGACTGCAGATGAAGGCACTCCGTGCTCTCATTTGGGTGTGGTGGTTGGTTCCCTATTCCTTCTATGTGTCATATGTGTCATAAGGTGTGGGGGGTTCCTTTGTCATTTGGGTCAAATCTAATATCTCACAGATATTGAAAAGATTGAACATCATGATTCTTACTTCTATCTCGGGCTTTCAACTAACTAAGACATATTGAAAGGATTGCCCCTTCTTATTTAAGGCTCAATAGGTGGTGATGTATATTGTTCATTTACTTTATCCTATATCTTTGGAGGAATTTAGAACAGAAGTTATAAACACTCACATAATGAAATATTTTTCACTATCCAAGCATACTATGAGAGTGAATATATAGTTAAATTCATGGTGGCCATTGGTAGTTTATGGTACTCCTCAATATGATCATCTTAAAATAAAATTTAGTTGGGAACATCTATTGAATGGAATATCTTCATTAAAAATTAGGATATATAGATAGAAAAACTTGTGATTATCACATGACACATCAGTTGCACATGATGCACTGTAAGGGGTGAAGTGGGGTCTTCAATGAGAGAATGATTGTCACTAAGGTAACCCCCTTGGTTACTCATAGTAGGATTAATCAGAGGGTTGAGACTAATATAAGCTTCCTCGTGGTCTAAACATTACTCAATCTTATTCAATTGTGACTCCTATTCCATTCTAATTAGTCAAGATCATGGGAGCTCTCGTCATAGTCTTTTTTGGAAAAGGTTTCCTTATTATTGACTACCTTTGTCATTTGCAAACTTGTCTTCATTTTGACATGCTCTTAAGTGGTTGTTGTGAATGTGTAGAGTTAGTGATGAATGATGGGTGCAAAAATAAAGATGGTGATGTTAAGTGGTGATAGTGGCAATGGGTGGTGACAATGATAAAGTGTCAAAGGCAAAAGACATAGGTGGATAGGTGATGGTAAGGTGGGGCAGCAAAATATCAGGGGAACAAAGATTAGTGAATGGAGAGGAGGATGGTGGCCATAGTAGTAGTGGCAATGGTAGTTATGAAAATGGCAATGGTGGAAGAGGTGGTGATAAGTGTTGACAATGATGGAGAGTAGCAAATGTAGAAGACAGAATGTGGATGGGTAATGGTGGATTGGGGTGATAGATGAATAAAGGAAGAAGAATGATGGATAGAGAAAAGAAGGGTGACAACCTTAGTGGTAATGGTGATAATGTGGTGAGAATAGTAGTGAGCAATGATAATGAACTTGAGTTGCCAACAATAGTTTTGATAACATTAGTTAAAACATGACATTCTAACAACTGTAATTAGTAGAGAAAGGAGCATGTGAAGGAGAGAAGATATGTAGAATAAAGGAATATATATAACGATAAATAGAGACTAAGAAACCCTAGTTGCCTCACATAAGGCTCTTCTAAGTCTCAAATGATCCCCCTAAGAGATGCCTTACTTTTCTATTGGCCTCCCTTGAATAGGCATGATAATAAATGGATTCAAGCCCATTTTCCTTGCCTATTATAAGTGAGGCTTGATATCTTAATAAATTATAATGTTGACATGTCTTAGACTAACTTTTCAATATTAGATTTTTGGTAGTGGAATATTTGATATTATTGATCTTGGTAGTGACATTATTGATCGATTGACAATCATGACCATGGAAAATGACCATAATCACAATCACGATCTAGGTCCTTGATCAATTGTCGATCAATTAGCGAATTGATGGCTACAATTTACCATATGTTGGATGATGACTCTTCATCATCTAATGGTTATGATTCACATTAACAAGAGGGAGATTAAATCTCTCTCTTACTCTCAACTCTCAACTCCCCCTCCCTCTCCCTCTCTCTCTCTCTCCCTCTCTCTCTCTCCTCTCTCTCTCTCTCTCTCTCTCTCTCTCTCTCTTAACAAAGTTCATAAACACAAAGTTCAGAAATTTTTATTTCATGTAGGTTTGAAGGTAAGTTCATTTAATCTCATTATATATTAATGAAGTTAAGAATTACGACTAAGATATGTATATGTATTGTTAGGAAGCTTAATTTATATATATCTTAATATAGTTATTAGGCATAATATATGTCTTAGTAAAGTTAAAACTTCATAATATATAAATATACATTCAATATAAATATTATATATTTATATATAATATTTAGGTACTTGATCACCTAATTGTCTAATAAGATAATATTAAATAACAATGATCACCCACTTAAATATTATAATATAACAATATTAAATGGTGAGATCATGATCGATCGAATCATTAATCACGATGAACAATGATCATGATTAGTGATTTTAGTTGATCAAATTGTTGATCATTCTAATCAAATTGATGATCGATCATGATCACAATACCCTAGTTACATTTGCAAACCTAATCTTCCTACAACTAAATAAGTTACAATACCTTCATATACCTATGTCCTACAACACACTTCTCATCACATGTAAAGTAAAACTCTTTTATGTATCATTTCAAGAACTTTAACTCTATCAAGGTAAAATATCTTTTCATTCCCTAAGTTTTCTGATTAACATCAAATCTTCCTTAGGCTTGAGGCATGTCTTATCATGTGGTTGTGTGACATAGGTGGGTTCTTAATTTTCCCTTGGTTCATGAATGGCCCATTCCTCCTTGGAGTTGTGATATAATCAATCTTAGTTATGTAGGTTCTATGGCCACCTTGAGGTCTTTATTATTCTCTTTATTACCATGAGTGATGTGTATGATATTGTTGAGACCCATTGACTTTAACAACTTAATTTCTACCTTGATCTTTGACTTCAACCTTGTCATAAGTGTTCCTTCTAATGCCCCTTTTGAGAGACCTTCTACTATTTAGGACAATACTTAAAAGTCTTGTCTATATTCATTGTCATTCTCAATTTTCTTGATATTCATAAAGGTTTCCTTAAGGCCTTTTGCATGGACCCAAATTACTTGATGATTCATTACTTGATATCTTTCTAATTTTTGAAGGGTTCTCTTGCATTGAACCACTTGAACCTTATGAGAGTTTCATCTTCCAAATGCATAATTGTCAATCTCACTTTACTTTTCTTTGAGATGCATTACATCTCAAAGCAAATTTCAACTTGGAAGATCTAATTCTCAAGATCTCTTCCTTTGAATGGGGGCATCTCTAATTATATTTATCCCTTGTAGCATGACTGATCTCTTCATTCCTCTATGCATCTTCACCATTTGGTCTTTTTGTCTAACATGTTTGTGTTGGCATCTCCTACATCAATGGTGATTTTTTCCTTATCACTAGAATGTGTTCCCTCTAGTGGTGCTTTCAAGTTTCCTCACATAATTTGTAGAAGCTGGGCAACACTATGAGTTAGGGCTTGATAGTTTGCTCTATGGTTGCTCCTCTTTCATATATTCTTTGAATCTCTTCCTCCATCAAAGGTATGCATCACATCCTTCTATCTCATTCATTTCCTTTTCCAAACATTACAACTTGTTGTTGTTGCCCTTATATTGTCATGATACCTTGTGATAAGAATTTCGAAATCATAAACCACAAGTAAAGGAAAAATCAAAGAAAACAAGAGAAATTACTAATAAACTCAAGAGAAGTAATGGGCTCCACAAAGTTACACTATCAAATAATCAAGAGTTTGTTTAAAAAATCCTCCCACTCTCCATTGAAGCTAGCCAATTCTTCCTTTTAAAATCTAAAACCCATCTTCTCGATGTGATATCTTTTATCTTCTCCCTCTTCTTATAATTGCACTTTTGTCCTTTTTCATCTTTTGGGTGGAGACAGAGTCATTGACTTGTTGTCAACTTGGACTATCGGCCTAGTAGTAAGCCCTTTGTTGAGATGGGTCGCAGGCCCATTAGGGGTATGAAGACTCATCACTATCATGCTCAGCCAATCTAATACCCAATTTAGCAGCCACCAAATCTTGTATATATGTCATAATCATGTCCATTTTACCAATGTCACACAACTTCTCAATTTTCATTTTTTTTTAAAAAAATCAGTTTCATTTTAGTTTATTGTTAATGATTATGGTGATGGAAACTCAAATTCTCTTGCTAGTAATTTTAATTCTTGTGATATTTAAAAAATAATAATAATGTGGATATTGTTAAGAGTCCATTCCACCCTACACTCCCTTCAGTTCTTTGGACATTTGTTAATTTGTAAGTGCTTGTAGTGCCAAAGGGATTCATGATCGTCATCAATGAGCCATTATCTACAACAATTTTGGATCAACTGAATGGATCGGACAAGTCAATCTTACAACAAATCTTAGACATTTTTTTATAATACTTGAAATAAGTCAACAGCCCAATAAAAGCCCATACAACATTATTCACGAGGAAACGTCATGAACCCCTATCAAGCCCTCAGCCAAGCTTCTGAACTTCAAATGTATATGTATTACCCAGGTTTGACTTTTTGGTTAGATATTGATATTAGGCTAGACTTTTGGCCCACCTAATTCATCCAGAAGGAATATTTTTATTCAAATTACCTTACTTTATCATGAGTAAAAATGTAACTTCTTTGCATTGCAATGGCTCTCTCTCTCCCCAAAACGGGGCGAGGGTGGGGTCGTGCTTGACGTGGGTGGACCGTAATCGTCGGAGGATGGCATGAAACGTAATTTTTCCCGCCCAGTCGTTCCTCCGCCGGCGCCGGGCAGGCTATAAATAGCCAGCACTTTAAAAATGCCGTCGACTGCCAAATGCCGTCGACTGCCATACTCAATAAATCCGGGTCGGTTACTATTATTATCATCATCATTACCAGTAATATTATTATTCCCTGCGTGCCCGAGCATCCACTGAAGGTCTAAGAAACAGGCGCTGGTCCTCCGAGTGGGGGACCCATCAAATTGCCGAACCATCGTTCCATTTGACTTTCTGTCAATAATTTAATTTTTTTAAAACACGGATTTTGATAATTCGTAATTTATGATGTTACCGTCAATCAATGCTGAGGATCTTCCGAAACAACGGCGCTTGCAGCTCATCCCACACGGCAGGCTCCCCGCTCGACCCGTGAATTAGTCAAAGTCAACGTTAGTACCACGGATAGAAGCTTCGACGACCTCCATTCCCGCCGTGGTTCTGGTCTTTGTTTGACTCTTCCTCCCGGAAATTCACGGGGAGAGAGAGAGAGAGAGATCAACTGGAGGTGACCCCTTTTAAATCTCTCTCCTCAGGGGGCGGCGCGCTCCATCGGTAGATTGAGTCAGTCGCCATGGCGAGGTTTTGCGGCGCCGGAAGCTTCTCTCACGAGGAGGAGGACGATCTATGGCCGCCGCCTCCCGGCAGGAAGCCCACGCGGCGGCGGCACGGCGGCGGAAACCCCTACGCCGGCAGAGGGCTCGAGCAGTTCACCATGGTCCTTGCCGAGCTGGAGGCCAGAAGGGAGAAAATCATGGCGATGGCCGGTGAGCAGGGGTCTCCGTCGTCAGATTCATGTACTCCAATTCCCAGGACTGGGTGCCCATCGTGGTCAGACGCCGCCCAGCTGCGGCGGCGAAGATGGGTGGCGCCACCACGGAGACCGGGGAGAAAGTTTTGGCGCCGCCGGCGGCCGGTGGTGAGTGGTCGCCGCCGCCCCCGTGGGACGGCGGCGAACGGCGGCGGTGGAGACTTCCTGGCGGCGCTCCGATGGAGGGATTCGTGCTACTACTGGTCGGCGATGGCGGTGATGATTCTGCTCTGCCTGGCTATGTCCGGGAGGGTGTTGGCCATCTGCTGCACCGCCACGTGGTGGTACATGGCACCACCTGCCAGCGAGAGGAGGAAGCCCGTGAAGGAGTACGGAAGGAGGATGAGTGATAGACGACTCGGCGGTGGAGGCACTGCCGGCGCCGGCGGTGGCGGAATCTACGAGGCGGCGGGACCGGATCAGGAGAGGAGGGCGGGTCCCCGGAGGTCCTGCCATCACCTCGACCCGGGAGGAGAGGGTGAGGGAAGAAGATACACGGCCGTAAATGTTTAGTTCATGATGTAAATATTCTCCAACTTTGACTGGTTTGCACATCTCTTGGCATTCAAAGTCAACGCAGCTCCGTCAGAGTCGAGACGCGTAGCCCAATTCATATCCGCGTTCGTACTCTCTCTCTCTCTCTCTCTAGCCCCGGGGAGAGGGTGTGGAACAACGATACACGCCCGTAAACGTTAGTTCATGGAGTGATTTTTCGCGAGCTTTGGCCAGATTGCCCAGACTTGGCTTTCAATGTCAACGCAGCTCCGTCAGAGTTAACAGCAGTAACCCAGTCCATATCAGCGTACGTAATCTCTCTCTCTCTCTCTCTCTCTCTCTCTCTCTCTCTCTCTCTCTCTCTCTCTCTCTCTCTCTCTTTTCTCTCTCTCTCTACACCGGGGAGGGTGAGGGACAACGATACACGACCGGAAACCTCCTTAGTTCATATGTAAATTTTCGCAAACTTTGACTGGTTAGCCCAGCCCTTGGCTTTCAAAGTCAATGCATCTCCGTCAGAGTGAACAGAAGTAACCCAGTACATATCGACGTACAAACTCTCTCTCTCTCTCTAGGATAGATATATATGGAGGCCGGGTTTGGTGCTTCACAAGCATCGGCCGCATGGAGAGACTGTGGGGCCCCCTTCCTCTATTTCATAGATACCCAGCCCATCATCCAACGGGTGGGAAGAGAGAGAGAGAGAGGGGCTGGGGATGGGTTTAGAGAGAGAAGGGCGGGCCGCGGCAGGTTCAAGGCCCGGCTACCAGGAAGCGATAACTAGAAGCATTAAACAGACGGACGGCTGGTCCTTCTGACGGTTGATGAAGCATCGGACGGCCAGGAGAGAGTCAGATCCTGTGTTGCAGCACCAGGTTATCCCTGGAGGAACCCATTCCGCTCCAGGTAGAGGATGACTTGGTCAGCCATGGCGGCGGGTAAGGGGCAAATCCCATCCTTCTGCTGTATTAATATCTGGAGGATGAGAGAGAAAATAGAGAGAGAGAGAGAGAGAATTAGATGAAAGAACGGAACAAGTTGTATCGGGTGAGGTGTAGATCTCTAGTCTGGCCACATCCTTATGCTCCACCTCTCTCTCTCTCTCTCTCTCTCTCTCTCCCCCTCCCTCCCTCTCTCGCTCACTTGATCTCTCTCTCTCTCTCTCTCTATTTCCCTCTTTCTCTCTCACTTGATCTCTCTCGCTCTCTCTCCCTTTCTCTTGCTCACTTGATCTCTCTTTCCCTCTCTCTCTCTCTCTCTCTCTCTCTCAAGTGCACATAAGGGAGATGAACAGTGGGAGAGCAAAGGACAGATTTCCTCACCTCACAGTTGGAGGGCGGCTCGTATGGGTCATCTATCCCAGTAAATCCTGGAGAAATTTTTTCTACAATTAGCAGAATGAACACAGACCCACCCCTTCATAGCGAGGTGATATCATCTCACACTCCCCACGTGGGGTTCATCAAGAATTCAGGAAAAACCCCCTTTATTAACTATTTAAATAAGTTCCCACCGATTCTAGCTCAACCAGACCTTTTCTTTTCCAAATTCGGTAAACGATGAACCCTTTTTTTCATTTCAGGATATCTAAATAGGAAAATAAATAAAAATAATAAATAAATAAATAAATAATTTTGATGCTCACTTGTCCCCGGTTCAAGTTCTGTGAAACATTTACCATTTCACAATCATTTTCATTCTCATTTTGGTGTTTTTATTTGCTTCAAACGGGTTATGGACGAGTGAATTAGTGTAGGAAATTTACAGTCACGGAAAAATTCATCTGCTTAAATAAACCAGCATAATTACTATTTTTCTCACCTTTGATCTTCCCCGCACGTGCGAGCTTGTAGAGGCCTTTCACGTCCCTGGCTTCACATACTTCCAGTGGCATGTCCATGAAAACCTGCATTAATTTATGTCTTCTCAGCATGTCGGGATGGATAAAAATAAGACCCATTTCTTCGTGAAAAAAAATCCAAAAAAATATATTTTCTCAGCGCGTATAGATGGATAAAAATATATTTCCAGGATGGATAAAAAATAGGATACATTTACTCATGAAAATTCTCAAGACGGGCATAGATGTAGACGGTGGAAAAAGACAGCACATATAGATCAAAAGCTGCGAAAACCCACGTTTATGTTTATTTTTTAAGAATAAAAAAGAAAACTATTTCCCCACGAGCATTTTCCAATCTATAAAAATAATGGAAAAATTGGCAACCAAATGGGCTGTGCTACTACAAGTGAAACGATAGAAACAATGACCTCAATAAAGGCATCCTCAGGCAGCAGGGCGCGGCAAGCATCTCGGTCCCTTCTGTAAGGAGAAATCAAGCTAGCGATGCAGATAATACCAGCATCTGAAAAGAGCTTTGCCACTTCTCCTGGAGCCAGATGGTGTAGAAAATTAAGAATAACTGATTATTTCCAACGATTGAATTGCTACCTTGATTAATTTGTTCACATGATATTAATTAATTACTGCCGCCCATTGGACAATAAAACCCGTTCTAGTCCCTCTCCGGGCCGCCCATCATTCTCTCTCTCTCTCTCTCTCTCTCTCTCTCTTAGAGATAAGTTCATGTAGAGGGGCCTGGCTCCAAAAAGGTGCAGCCCAGAGCCTATTTTCCTGGCTTTTCTCCAAGCCTAGGAACATCTATCAATCTATCTCAGCTACAGGTGGCGGATGGCTTTCCTCTGGTAAGTCCTGGGGATCATGTCGGAGACAGAATTACTATATAAGGACGATTAGCCAGGCCGTGGTGTTCCTCATAGATTGGACAGAGTTCATATCAGAGCCAGGCTCTTACCGATCCTGCGGATATTTTCTGCCCGGTCTTCTGGTTTGAAGCTAAGGTCTTTGTTCAGGCCATGTCTGACATTATCTCCATCGAGAACGTAAGATAGACATCCTCTGGTGTACAACTCTCGGCTTAGCGCGCAGGCCAGCGTGCTTTTACCTGCGGAAGAAGAAGAACATGGACGGAAAGAAGATTACAGTGGAAAAATCTTCGGAAAAATTAGCCGAGAGGGGTAAAGAACGATTGCGAGCGGCTGAGAAATTTGTAAAGCCCCTGGATAGTGATCTCTAGATGAGCACGGAGAATTCTATTATTTCAAAGCAGATCATTCCAACAAGAGAGATCAAATGCAGATGCAGCGGCGGAAGATGATAGAAGATTCAGTGTGTTCATGGCTAACCTGAACCACTGAGACCCGTGATCCATATGACGCATCCTTTCTGCCCAAGCAGCTTCTGCCGATCGAGCCTCCCGACCGGGCATTCATGCCACGCAATGTTCGTCGAATTTCCGACTGTCGACACCGGGCGAGGATTCATTTCTGAGTAAACACAGTATAACGGAGTCAGTCGGAGATGAAGAACCCTAATTACATTGAGAAAATCAGTAGCAGACGAGAAACTTCGAACCATTTCAAGCGAAGAGAAAACGCGATTGTCAGAAAACATCACAGCATTATCACCAACAGCCGATCTGGAACGGGAAGACAATTCTGCCGTGGCCTAGCACAAGGTTTCATCGCGGAGAAACGTGGTGTCACGAAAGCGCGGACGTCAACTCGGCAGAGAGAGAAGGGGAAACCAGATGTAGCCTTCCCGGAGGAACCACCGTCGGCGAAGCCATGTTCCTCGACCACCGGAGCCAACCAAGAAGGCCTCCCTCCTCCTCCAGCATCGGCCTCCTCCCAGCCCCTCGATCCCTCCGCCGCCATGATCAACCGAGATGCCTCCGACCTCACCGCCACCCCTCTCCTCCCCTCACTCCGAAATCGCGATCCCGACAACGTCCCGCAGAGCTCCACGCCGGAAGAAGCCGATCTTATCTCCCCGACGACGTCGCGCAGAGCTCCACAACCGTCCCCCAGAGCCGCTCCCACCGCATCCGCCATCGCGCCCCTCCCGCCACCACCGCCGCTGGAGCAGCATCAGGAACGAGGCAGCCGCATGGTGAGAGGACAAGAGAGAAGGGCACAACGGGCCCCCGCAATGGGCTCCGGCAGGATTTATAACGGGCGCTCGTCGGAGGAGAGCAGGCGCTTTGGGCGGTCGGTAGTTACTAGGATGCAAGGACGCTGGTGAGGCCATTAATTCGCTTCCAGAGGCTAGCGAGAGAGAGAGAGAGAGAGAGAGAGAGAGAGAGAGAGAGAGAGAGAGAGAGAGAGAGAGAGAGAGAGAGAGAGAGAGAGAGAGAGAGAGAGAGAGAGAGAGCTTCGAAGGGAGGTTGATGAGGGAGGGGGTGCTGCTAGTGGATTACAGACAAGGAAGTCATCATGTGCCTATTGTTAATAATATTTTAAACGTGGAAAAAAAGAAAAAAAGCGAACGGTCAGTGGAGGAAGCCGGGGCCGCTTGATTCGAATGTCGGGGATTCTGGGTGCCGGTCCAGATTCCAGCTTGAGCCGGCTCCGAGGGCTCAGAGGTTAATAATTAAAAACATGTTTTATATATATCAAATAAATTTCCGTCATTTTAAATAAATAAATATAAATAGGATGTTAGCCCGGTCCGGCCCGACCGGGTTCACACCCCGGCTCGTGCAGTCCGACGTGGAGGCCGTTAGTGCTGACTAAAAGGATGTCCGGCGTGGAGGGGGGCGGCAGTATTTTTGGAAAAGTCCTTGTGCAAATTAACTTTTTCCTAAAGGACTTTTTGCGACAAAAGGCACTTTTATCCTAAAAAAGTGGCGAGAACGTGGCCTCGTAGGATCAGCTCATTCGGCCGGATAAATGAGTCTGAAAATGCGATAAATATGATTCCATAAAAAAAAACCCAGGTTCTAAAAAATATAATAATTCCGAAAATATTTGAAAGAATAGCATCTATTTGAAGGGAAAAATCGGGCCGAGCCTTAAAATCCACTCCACCCATTATATCGAATTAAGGAATATTAAAAGAAGCTAATTTTATAATTAAAATAACTCACCATGCCCAATTCGGAGTTCAAGATTTTTCCAGAAAATGGCAGACCGGACAAAATATTTCGAAGAATAATAGCATGCATCCGTCTACTGCATGAAACAATCGGGCCGGGCCCCAAATGTAACTCCGGCCCATATTTCGGCCCAAACCCAGGACAACATAGAGGAAAGCTTCCACGGGCCCAAACAAAAAGTCAACCTCGGGAGGTCAAGAACAACAGCTGGAAGAGAACGCTGAAGCAGGGCCCGACACAAGCCCGCTGGGTCAACCGACCCGAAATAGGTCCAGAACCTAGGGAAATCTCGTCCAAAACTTGGTAAATTATTGACCAATCTTTTCCTCATGAGATCCGGAATGGGCAAGGCTGTGGGGGCCCACAGAGGGCCTCTCTCAGGGCTTGAGGGCGAGGGCTAGGCCGAACCTGGGCTTCTTGTCGAGGGCCTTGGTGTCGAATTCTCCGCTGATGGTCAGAACGTTGTTGGGCCTGAGCTGGTGCTGGAGGAGCGCCCCGAACTTGCCTCCATTGTTGAGCCTCGTCTTCACCGAGGTGAGGGGTCCAGCTCATACAAGCTGCCGACGGTCAACGTGTTCTCATTGGTGGAGAACTTGCGGGTGATCTCAGCCACCGCAGCGCTCTTCTGCTTCGCATCAAGGTGGTGGACGTAGGAGGCCCTCAGGGTGTCTCCCTTGTCAGCCCTGGAGGAGGGGAGGGGATGGAGGACCATTAGTGGGCCCGAGCCTAGAACAGAGTGGCGGCTGGACTGGACCGTTGACTTACAGCAGAATCGAGACAATGTAGTCGGGCTTCTTCAGGCTGAGCCCGGCATTGTACTTGGTGAAGGTTCCCGAGCTGGTGTCAAAGCCCGCCTCTGCTCCGAAGGCGATCCCATGGGCACCGACGGTGGCGGAGAGGTCAACGGTGGGAGAGTGCTTCAGGGCAACAGCTCCGGCGACGCTAGCATGGTCATGGAAGTACTGCACCTCCAGCTGAACACAGAGAAGCAGGATGGCGGGGTCTGAGAGGACCGTTGACCCCCATACTGAACCAAAGCGATTCATGAATCACACGTACCTTGCCCGAGCTGTAGTCAGGCAGCTTAAATGTGGCAATCGCCTTCGTGAAAGGAAGAAGCTCCTCCAGAGTCACAGTCGATGAGACCTGTTCAGGAACAAACACGGGGTCGGTTCTCAGGGAAGAAGATCGTGGGCTGGTTCATGAAATGGGAGACCGAAAAGGGGATCAAAAAGCCCTCACATTTGACTCCGTATCCACTTTCACGTCAAAGGTCGTGTTCTTGTACTTGTACTGCGATGCGACGTCGCCGACGTAGAGCCCACCCTTCTTCACAGCATTGGTCGTAAGGCCCTGGTTTTAGAGATGAAACCCACGATCATTAGATCCACCTTCTCTGAAAGGTAAAAAATTTTCTGTTCCTATGGAGGGGGGTATTTTCAAGAAGGGTTTATACTAAAAGGTTTTTTTTTTTTCTATGGTCATGTCCACATCATAGGCCCTCTTTCCAGTACCCAGAACATTATTTTGCCTTTCATCAAAGACACCATGGATGCCCTGCGATGCGTCACAAGAAAAATATCCACAAAAAATTGCATGACTATAAATCTATTTGCTCCCCACACAGGGAAGTCCTCGGTTAGCTGTAATTTCATGCCATCAGTAATCAAACGCTACATCAAGAGGATATTTCTTGACATCCATGGCACCAAGTTCAAGTAATGAATCATTTTAACAATCCCCTTGGAAAGCATTAAAAATTAACCTTGATAGCATTGAATGGCAGACAAAGATAACTGGGTATCAGTACAAGGCTTTTCTTGGCTTACCCAATTGGTGTTATTGGAGAATTATCTATTGAACGATTGGAGCACACAAATTCTCTTGCAAGGAAGTATTGAGCAGCAGATGGGACGAGGAAGACACCAGGTGAATATGTGTGATATCAATAAATAAGCAGGTCAGAATAGGTTCAAGGTTGCTCCACAGTTAAGGCTGCATTGTGGTCAGATGAGTGGGTCCATTTTAACTAGATAGATTGAACAGCGGACTCTGACCCGATCTGGCCTACTTTTTCAGTCATGGGACTAGAAATGTTGGGAGACTTGGATCCAATTACAGACCCAGTACGCTTAAAAAGGAAGTTGGATTGGACTGTATCAGTCTGACTCGAACAAGTCCAACGTTCTGGGATGCTACATATCTGATACTCCAGATACGTGACTGGTTATCTAATGCACGCAGCCAGTCAACGCTTGGATCCAGTTGGCCCAAGCCAACGGTAAAATCAGAACATGACAGCATGAGACAACCCCACCGTCAACAGGTTCAGTCAGCTCATCTCCGCGCGAATCATTGTCCGACTGAACTAGTAAAGGAGATAAAGGTAACTTGGTTTTACTGGTGTATACTAGCCGCACCTTATTTAGGGAGTATTGAAAGCACATGCGCCCATAGTTTATCACAAGAAGCTATGTGAAAAAAGACTTAGAAACTTAAAAAAGAAAGGCCTTTCCGAACGAGAATGGCATATAAAAGTCCACTTCTAGTTTTGATAATAATCGTATCAAACACCTTCAGTATGACAGCTTTAGCTTATATATCCCCACCTGACAAATAGGGAATACGTATATCTCACTAATAAAGTGAAAAAAAAAACTAAGACTAGTGTCACGAACAAAAACATAAAAGATGATATTTAGTGTTTAGAGGACCATTTAGTACCTTTAATTTTTCGCTTAATGAGAAAATTTTAAGTGAATTAAATTAAAATATATACCAAAAACTACGATTAAAACAAGCGAACTTGAACCAAAGATAAGCATCTAATGACTTGTAGATCTAGTTGATTTTTTTGTCCTTTTTAGTCCAACATGAGATTGAAACGTTCATAAACCACCAGTTCTTAATTTAAAAAGTTGCTGAAAGATATTCATCATAAAATACAGAAGAATGATGACAAAAAAAAAGCTACAGTAACTAAAGATTTAGTTCATTGGAAATTCATGGAAACCATTTCATGTGAAACGTATTAGACTTTCCGTTTGACTCCTAAAAGTTATGGCTGCTTTCTTAAGGCGGCCTAAAAGGAGTTGATGCAATCTTCAACTTGGCACACAGACGCTGTCAAAGGCTAGCAAATTTTGATTAATTCAAACATTCTTAAGCCAGTGTTTTAACCAGCAGGAATCAGCCAAAATTACATGATATTTAAATGAGCTGGTATACCCTATAGACTGTTAGTTCCCACTGAGACAACCGAACGACATCAAATATGTACAAACAAGCAAATAAGCTATCGCCAGCTTATCCAAGGCGAATTATAACCGAGCAGCACATACTTGTCAGCTAGGAGGGTCTCGCATACAGGGCCATATCACAGATGTGTAGACTAGTTAACCTCGCCGACAAATTTTTACCCATGTTCCACCAAGAATCACTGAATCGGCAAAATTTTCAAGCTAGTGTGTTACTGAAACTGCTATCCTCGTGAAAAAATAATTAGTTCAAAGGATTTTCTCACATAAAGAAATGTTGAACCCGTCTTTAAGATTTTACAAGAAATACAAGACATGATCGTATTTATGTAAAGAACATAAAATACGAATATTGACGCCTGAACCGCGTCATGGAATTTAATGGATAATAAAGAGGGAAAAGTGAAATTGTTGAGAAACACTAAACAAGACACCTTGCAGGTATGCGAAGATTAAGAACTTGCTTAAACGATGTATTAACCCGTCCCAGAAATTATTCAACAGTACACATAGAGGATGCTAAAGGAAGAGAATTGAAGAGTTCTCAAAATGACCAAAAATAAACCGTAAAATAAAATAAATCATGCATTACAGCATAAAAAAAACTGAATGAAGCTGATTATTAATCCACCTAAAGAAAATGGGATCATCTGCTGCGAGCACTTGACTGAATCAAACATTCACAGCATGGCCGTAGGGAACTAAAACCCCACGATCAAAAAAACCGTGAGAATATTCGACACAATTCCATTAGAACCAAGAAATCCAGAAAAATGAAAATCTGAAAAAACACAGAATATAGGCGAGGGCATCAATACCACTCCAGTCTCGGTGCGGGTCGAGAAAGTGAGCTTCTGATCGTAGCTGTAGTCCTTTCCCAGCAGATCTGAAACCATTACCCGGCGGAGAAGGATCAGAACCTAACCTAGATTACACAAAGCAGGGAGGACGACGACGGAGGAGAGAAATGTGCCAAGTGCCAACCTTTCCCCTTCTTCCCGATCTCGGAGAACAGACCCGGGCCCCTCATGGCTGCTACGAGAGCGGGAGAAGGCGAACGAAGAGAAGAGACGCTGTTCCGACTCCTGGAGATGGGGCGAACGCAGACGCCGTCGACCGATCCCTTCAAAGGCGGGCACCACGAACTCGCGACGGTGATCATAAGACATTCTCACCTCCCAACGCCCCATGATCTCTCTCTCTCCTCCTCTCTCTCTCTCTCTCTCTCGCTCTATGGTACACACGCTTGGGCGCACGTGCGCGATATAATTCATGATAAACGTAAAATAAAAATGAGAATCCAGTCAAAATCCTCCCATCTCTCTCCTCTACGCGCAAAAATCGATTCCAGACCCACCACGCGAGCCAAATCACTCCCAAACACTTCGCCCCGTTATAGCTACACATTTATTAAATATATTTCTATTATCTTGAAGGAAATCAAAAGGAAAAAAAACCCAAACCTGTACCCGCGGTGCACATTGACTTGGACCCTTGGACGATGCTACCGGTGATGATCAGAGTATCTATTATTTTGGAGAAAATCAGAAGAACAAAGAAACCCAAAGTTGTACCTGCGGCGCAAATTAACTTGAGCCCATTGGACGATGATAAACCTATTTTTTATGGTGAACCCATTTAATAATTTGGTTTCACTCATTTTTAGGGATTTTTTTAATAAAAAATAGTAAGCGAGGGAAAAAAATTCGTACAGTGAAGAGAGAGAGGTGGAGGAAGCGCGCGGCAGGGCATTCGAGGGAGAATCGAAGGAGTTCTTCGCAATACCCTCCATCGTCGTCGTCCTCCTCCGGCCGCCGGTTGTGGCGGGAGGCGGCGCATTGTCATCCTCTAGGCTCTGCGATGGCTCAAGAGCTCGCTGCTGGTGATCAGACGAGGACGGGCCGATGTAGCCGCAGTTGGATCTCAGATCTGGTCCTCCGGTGGTGGGAAGGAGGCCATTCCCTCTTTGCCGTTGGCTGCTGCTGATCCAACGACGTGGGAGCGCACATTCGGATTTCTGGTGTGGTTGGAGTTCTGATCGTATCTCCAATGGCAGGAAGAGCCTTCTGTCTGCTCCATCCACGGGCTGACCCGGCCAAACCATGGATCGACCTGGCCGTGGCTCAATCCGTCGGATATTGCGCTGGTGCCTGCTTCGGTCTATGTTCCTCTCGATCGCGTTGATCACGAATGGCATCGTCTATCTCTCTCCCTCAATTCTGCGGGATGTGACGACCGGGTGAATGGCTCTGGAAGTCAGTCAGGCTTGAATGTCGTCCACTACCTACTACCATCGCGATGTCAACGCCACCCCATGAATGGATCCAGGTGAAGGCAGCATTTCGTTAAATTCTTTGATATGCAGTGAATGGATTCCCGTAGGGTCCCTTGACAAGCAATCTCTGATCAAACTGAGGGGGCGGATAGCAGCGCGGGGACTCAGTAGACGCGGGGAGCTCGCATTCTGTGGAAGAAAACCCTAATTCCACAACAAAACCAGGCACGTACCCTGCATTATAAGATTTCGAGGTATGGATCTCATGTTGTAACCAAAAGTAATAGAGTTAAGCTTTGGTGATGCTATCATTTTTCTTCATGTGATGTGGCTAAAATTTTCGATATGTTATTCCGATCTTCCAGGTGCAGCAAAATCATGCTCCTGCCTTATTTTATGGAGCTCGAATGCCTTTGGGCAAATCCGGATTGAACCACGGTCTGAAGAACAGCGAGGAACTCTGGTTCCAATGCGGACTCTTAGGAAGCCCAGGATCAGTCTATATTTCTGTGATCCTGGAATTATATCGTAAAGAGGATTACTCTTCTAGACGTTCTGATCTAGTTCGTGCGGAAGTCCATCCCCATCTCCGATGAGCATTGTGTTTGACCCACTTGCCCTATCAATTTCTTCTTCATTTTTTTCAGACGATCTTGGTTCCCAGATTTAGGGGAAAAAAAAAACTAGGTTTAAATGTTGATTTTAATTTCTGTTAATATGGCCAAAATATTCGTTATATTCGTTATATTCGTATCCTTAGAAGCAACACCTGGAGCAACACGGTCTTCTGGAGGATGAAGACGGCACGTTGGCGGCGGGAGATTCAATGGTCAACGACAACTGTAAACTTGAGATAATTGACCCTGTCGCTGACCCGGACAAAGTCAGCTTCATGCTTTGAGTCATAAAGGCCAAAGTTTACGTACCTCACGTCTTTAAGAGGTAGGAAAGTTTCAAAGTATACTAATTTGCTTAGGGTAAAATTTAAAGATGGGTCAAAGTTATTTGCCGGGTCAAATTCCTGTGGGGCCCACTCTTCTCATCTTGCCTTTCGCAGAGAGTCCACGGCCTCCGATAAGACGTTGACCGTTCGATCGTGTTGGGCCCCTCCAACTGGAAAGTTCTTTAGGGTGTTTTTTTTAATACAATGAGTACATAAATAAAATACACAATGAGCAAGTAAGGCCCAACAGGGCAGGACTTTTTGACACCTTGACACCCATTGTTGACTAATATATTGAATAATTCAATAATGAGAATAATAATTTTAAAAATACGACGACATTTTCGAGCTCTAATTCAAGCGTCCACATGCGGACCATGAAGCTCGGTCAACTCACTACGAGTACGGGTGGGGCCCCCTTTTTCGTACCGAAACGAGGGTTTTTGAAAAAAAGTCCGTTCACGTTATTTTATAAGTAATTATATTTCCACCCCTTTCTTCTTGGGTCGCATTCACGCTCTCTCTCTGACGTCGTTCTGGGGTAGAATGGAGCCCGAAGCCGGACGTGGGCCCGGGCGGTCTCTCGGTCTCTCACTCTCTCTCTACGCTGTGACGCGTGCGGCCGGTAATTGGGCAGTCCGAAGGTTGATGGGGGGGTGTCCAAGGAGTCAGCTGCCACGTGGATTCGGGAGTTTCGAGAACCAGGGGTGACGATATCAGTTTGGCTTTCTCCTCTCCGCCAGTCTCTCTCCTCTCCCCGGTTGGTGTCCTCTGGTCGGCGACCTTCTCCGTTTCCGGCGGCCGATCTCATCGGAGAAGGCACCACCGGGCGGTCCCCCTCTCCGTCATCCTCCAATCTTCCCCAGCTAATTCCGGATCGATCCTCCTCTTCCCCAGTTTCTTCATCATCATCTCTCTCTCTCTCTCTCTCTTTTTCTGAGTCTCTCGGAAGGTGATCGGAAGATGGGAAGGGAGTAGGCAGAAGGAGAGAGGAAAGGAAGAAGGAGAGAAAAGGGGACCTCGCCCACCGCTGCATGGAAGCTTCTGGTTTTTGCAGCCGTTCTTGACCTCGAGAGTCGGACTGCAACACGCGTTTTCCCACGATTGTCCGGCGCGCAGTCGGGGGTCGGGCTTTGAATGCGGCTGGAGGCGGGGTATTTGTAAGAGGTGGTGCTGCTGGCGCTGCTGGGAGAAGGGTTGCCATGGAGAACTACCTGAATCAGAATTTCGGAGGGGTGAAGTCGAAGAATACCTCGGAGGAGGCTCTCCAGCGATGGAGGAAACTCTGCAGCGTCGTGAAGAATCCCAAGCGACGGTTTCGTTTCACCGCCAACCTCTCCAAGCGCTGGGAGGCGGAGGCCATGAAACGCACTAATCACGTTAGTCTCATCTCCTTCTTTCTTGCTTGCTCTTCTTCAGTCTCGAATCTCTGGTTCTCCTGTTTCATTGGATCTGGTCGGTAATCCATTCCTCATCCGTTCACCTCGACAACGTTATGTCCTCAGAATACGAGCAGGCTAGGGTTGATTGATTTCACGGATCCATGGAATCCTTGCAGATCACCCTTCAACATTTTGCTTCCCTTGAAACTGAGTTCTCTTCCCCGTTGTTTGCAGGAGAAGTTGAGAATCGCTGTTCTTGTCTCCAAGGCTGCGCTTCAGTTTATTCAAGGTACAGATCTAAGTGTATCTGCTCTCTGCCTCTGGAATGTAGCTACTGATTTGTAGAAAACTACATCTTCGGATCCCATTCTAAATTCCTATTGTTCTCCATCAAGGCATTTCGCCCAGCGAATATGTGGTGCCGGAGGAAATTAGGGCAGACGGCTTTGAGATCTGCGCAGAAGAACTGGGATCCATCGTCGAGGGGCATGATGTGAAGAAACTGAAGGCCCACGGAGGGGTGGAGGGCATAGCAACCGGGCTATCTACTTCGACCGCCGATGGGATCACCGATTCAGCAGACAAGCTGAAGCGGAGGCAGGAGATCTATGGGATCAACAAATTCACAGAGAGCCAGTCCCGGAGCTTCTGGGTGTTCGTCTGGGAAGCCCTTCACGACATGACTCTGATGATTCTGGGGGTGTGCGCCCTCGTATCCCTCGTCGTCGGGATCACCATGGAAGGATGGCCGAAGGGCGCCCACGATGGCCTCGGAATTGTGGCGAGCATCCTCCTCGTCGTCTTCGTCACGGCCACTAGCGATTACAGGCAGTCCTTGCAGTTCAAGGATTTGGACAAGGAGAAGAAGAAGATCTCCGTTCAAGTGTCTAGAAATGGGACCAGGCAAAAGATGTCGATATACGAGCTTCTTCCGGGAGACATTGTCCACCTGGGAATCGGCGACCAGGTTCCTGCAGATGGATTATTCGTGTCCGGGTTCTCTCTCCTGATCAATGAGTCGAGCTTGACGGGGAGAGCGAGCCGGTGATGGTCAACGAGCAAAATCCCTTCCTCCTGTCAGGAACCAAGGTCCAAGATGGATCTTGCAAGATGATAGTGACGACAGTTGGGATGAGGACCCAGTGGGGTAAGCTCATGGCCACTCTCAGCGAAGGTGGGGACGACGAGACCCCTCTGCAGGTAAAGCTGAACGGAGTTGCCACCATAATCGGGAAGATCGGCCTGTTCTTCGCCGTCGTGACATTTGCCGTGCTCGCGCAAGGCCTTCTCAGCCGGAAGTTTAACGATGGCTCCTACCTGAGCTGGACCGGAGACGACGCCCTGGAGATGTTGGAGTACTTCGCCGTCGCGGTCACCATCGTGGTGGTCGCCGTCCCCGAGGGCTGCCCTTGGCTGTCACACTGAGCCTCGCCTTCGCCATGAAGAAGATGATGAACGACAAAGCCCTGGTCCGCCACCTCGCGGCCTGCGAGACGATGGGATCCTCCACGAGCATCTGCAGCGACAAGACTGGGACGCTGACGACCAACCACATGACTGTTGTGAAAGCTTGCATCTGCGGAAAGACCGAGGAAGTGGGCGACCCGAAGGAGGCTCTGAATCTGTTCTCCCAGATTCCAGATGCCGCTGCCAAGACTCTTCTGCAATCTATATTTTCCAACACTGGCGGGGAGGTCTGTTCAAGGAGAGATGGAAGCTCTGAGATCCTTGGAACGCCGACCGAAGCTGCCCTCCTGGAGTTCGGTTTATCTCTCGGCGGAGACTTCTCGGCCGAGCGTCGGGAAGCTAAGCTGATCAAGGTCGAGCCTTTCAATTCTGTGAAGAAGAGGATGGCCGTCGTGATAGAGCTCCCCGGAGGTGGGCTCCGCGTCCATTGCAAGGGGGCTTCGGAGATTGTGCTCGGCATGTGTGACAGGGTTCTGGACCCCGCTGGCGACGCCGTCCCCTTGGATGAAGCAACGAGGAGTCTTCTGGAGAGTACAATAGAGAGCTTCGCCAGTGAGGCCCTGCGGACCCTGTGCCTCGCTTACATGGAAGTAGATGGCGATTATTCCCCCAAAGAAGATATTCCCACCAAAGGATACACCTGCATTGGCATAGTGGGCATTAAAGATCCTGTTCGCCCGGGTGTGAAGGAGTCTGTTGCAGTCTGTAGGTCAGCCGGGATCACCGTGCGGATGGTCACTGGAGACAATATAACCACTGCGAAGGCGATCGCTAGAGAATGTGGCATCCTCACTGATGAGGGCATAGCCATCGAAGGCCCAGAGTTTCGAGGGAAGACTCTTGAGGAGATGATGGACCTGATTCCAAAAATTCAAGTAAATCTTCCCGACCCATCATCTTTTTCTGCCCTTTTCTAGCCTCAGGACCTCAAAGATATCCATACTCTCTCCTCGTTCCAGGTCATGGCCAGATCTTCTCCATTGGACAAGCATACGTTGGTGAAGCATCTGAGAACCATGTTCAATGAAGTTGTCGCTGTGACTGGTGATGGCACCAACGACGCTCCAGCGCTTCACGAAGCGGATATTGGTCTGGCAATGGGTATTGCGGGAACTGAGGTACACCTTTCGTTACTGATCACACCATCCTTCAATCTGTTCCTGGCCTTGGATACTGATTACCATCCACACACGCTGACATTACTGCGTCGCACAGGTGGCAAAAGAAAGCGCGGATGTCATCATTTTGGATGACAACTTCTCTACCATCGTGACCGTGGCAAAGTGGGGGCGTTCTGTTTACATTAATATTCAGAAATTTGTGCAGTTTCAACTCACTGTTAATGTGGTCGCCCTAATTGTCAACTTCTCCTCGGCGTGCCTGACAGGTATACACACAATGGTTCTCTCTATTTGAACATTCTAGAGGAGAGGAAACCTTATAAGTAACACGCATCAGCCTTTTTTTTTGGGTTCATCTCCCACAACAATGTTAAATAATTGGATCATGTTGCCAAAAACGGTTGGATCTTCTAATTAGTAACGTTTTTTCCCCAAATTGTTCCAATACCCATTTCTGGCAAATATATCATGCTAATGTTTTCTATCCAATTTCTTTTTAGACCCATTTCCATCAATAGATTTTATCCATCCCTCATCCCCCATAGCTTGATTAACACCACTTCCAGAATGAGATTACGTTCATTTTCATCCCCCATATCATGTTTTATGCCCACCTCCAAAAATAGATAATGTTCATGTTTCTCTTCCCATAGTCTGTATTATGCCCACGCCTAGAAAATATAATCATGTTTCTGTTTCATCCCTATATGTAACTTCATACCCATTTCCAAAAGAAGATTACGTTCATGCATCATCCCCCATATCTCGTTTTATACCCACCCCCAAAGATGGATTAGGCTCATGTTTCATTTCCAGCTCGCCTATTTCTTGTGTAACAACCACTTCAGAAAAAAAAATTCTTTCCAACAAATCCC
This sequence comes from Spirodela polyrhiza, assembly GCA_024713555.1. Taxonomy (NCBI): domain Eukaryota; kingdom Viridiplantae; phylum Streptophyta; class Magnoliopsida; order Alismatales; family Araceae; genus Spirodela; species Spirodela polyrhiza. The sequence goes on along the minus strand of CM046529.1, from coordinate 687,106 downwards.
ATGCTGAGGCTCACAGCACTTGCTGGTGTTTTCCGTGGTTCAGGGCACACTCCACTCACTGCGGTCCAATTGCTCTGGGTCAACATGATCATGGACACCCTTGGGGCCCTTGCTCTTGCCACTGAGCCCCCTCATGAGGACCTAATGAAGAGGACCCCGGTCGGAAGGGGAGGGAGCTTCATCAGCAATGCCATGTGGAGAAATATCCTGGGCCAATCGTTCTACCAGTTTATAGTCATCTGGTATCTTCAGACAGAAGGGAAAAGGCTGTTCGCCCTCTCTGGCCCCCTTGCAGATCTCACACTGAACACAATTATATTCAATTCCTTCGTCTTCTGCCAGGTACCCCTCCGGTCCTTCCTTTTTGTTTAATCGACTGAAAATTCTTTGAGATCGCCTTTTTATCTCATGTCTGTGATTATTAGGGTTATCAACTGAGCTATGTAAGGTAGATGCCCAGCAAAGCCCAGTTCTTTCCGGGCTTGGGCTTTGAGATTAACCCAGGAAAAAGACAAATAGGCCTCAATTAGGCTGGCCTGGTCCTCATCTGGGTCAACTCCGGGATGGAGTGGCTGACAATGGAACAGGTTTATTAAATAAAAAATGGCATAGAAAAACTAGAATAAGTCATTTTAACATCAAAGGGTATAAAAAAATGGCTAGTTAGAATAAATCATTTGATGAAGCATCCACATCCACTTGTCTTTTTTCTCTCTTTTTCTTCTGTGAAAGTGTCTTTAAAGACTGGAATTGGAGAGAAAACCTTTCCGGGATGGTTATGCCGAAGACTTTAAAGGATCTCAATCTTGTGGATCGTGTTCTTCTGCTTTATTGCCGGCATGTTCATCTCCCACGAACATGACCTCGTCGGTTTGAGAAGCACACCAAGAAAACACATCTCAGTTGGTTGGAGAGAAGGCAGAACACGCGAGGGATTCATCACAGGAGCACCCTCCATCGCGGGCCGCTCTTCTTTTCTATTTTTGCATCCGCCATGCCGATTTTGATTATCTGGAATGATCTCCCCAAGCTTTCTTCTATGCCATCTCCATCGTTCCTTCTCCCCACTGAACTCGTGAATCTTTCTTCTTCTTCTTCCTTTGATGGCATCTCAGGTCTTCAACGAGATCAGCTCCAGAGAAATGGAGAAGATTGACGTCTTCCGGGGCATCCTGAGGAACCACGTGTTCGTGGGCGTCCTCTCCTTCACGGCCATCTTCCAGGTCTTGATCGTCCAGTTCCTCGGAGACTTCGCCAACACGACGCCCCTCACCCTCGTGCAGTGGTTCATCTGCGTGGTGATTGGCTTCTTGGGCATGCCCGTTGCCGCCGCCATCAAATTCATCCCAGTGGGCTCCAAGTGAAGATCGACCAAGACCCCTCTTTTTTATTTCTATTTTTTAACTTAACTCAGCCAATTACGTCCGAGTTGGCTTCTGTATTTCACTGCTGCCAACTTGGGGCCCCCTTGGCCAATTGTTAGCTCCAGATTCCTTGGCTTTGGAGGCCAGGATGGGGTTTGATTTGGGTCTCACTGGACGAGGCTGTCGTGTAGGTGAGGGCTTTCTGTTGATCAGACTGATCAGTTGACTTCACAGGTGTTGGCGAGGGTGGTGGTGGTCTCACCTCTTGTTGCCGTTTCTTTCTGAAGGGGCATTCCTCGTTGGCGCACCACCGGATCTTCTGCAGTGTATTGCGGCGTGTGGAGATGGGGGGGGGGGCAACATAGAAGAAGAGACTATCAGAATGTGGGTTCCCCAGGTCAACGAAGTGGGGGTGGGCCCTAAGAGATGGGTTAGTGGTAACTATTAAAATCATGGTATCCTCGTTATATAAGACAAAAACAAGCTTTTGATAGGAACCAATCCAAGAGTTTGAAGCCATTTTGTCTCAAACCAAAAAATTGTCCGGTTGACATAAGAGGACCAAGCTTGAGTTGGTTAGGCACCCAAGTTTTTAGGGGTTATCAAGGTTTCTGTTCGGTTGAAGCTTTGTAACTGGAAAAATCAATCTGGAAAAAGGCTAAGTGATAATTCTCAATAATTATATGACAATATCTTTAATGTTTCTGTGATTTATATTTTAATTTTAATTAAAATTCTTTTAAATTATTTTAATACGGGAAAATAAATTTAAAATGATTTATATGATTTTGATATTAATTACTAAAAATTTCATGCTAAAATTAATCACGAAATATGTTGAAATTAGGGCTGAAGTGTGACCTTTTCTTATTTCAAGGTGAGGTTGATTTGGAAGTATTACTCTATGTCTTAGTTGAAGTCTCCTAATTCCTATGTGTTGTAAGCCGCTACATATGCTTTGGGTTTTGAAACATTCCGATGCTTGGTCCACTAGGTATTTCACTAATATCATATTAACCATGAGGATTCAATAACTTTGCACAATTCTTTGACTTCACTTTGTTTTGCACATATACCTCTATTTGTGTTAAAATAATTATTACTAAGTCTACATGCTCTTCAAGAATGGTGATTTAGTTACCATTGGTTTGAATTGTGTTCTCTAAATTAGAAATATTTTTCTATATGTGACTGATCCACATACTCTACTCTGCACCATTTATTACCTTGTTAGAACTCTCTTAGTTGAAAAAGTCCTTAGTTTATGCCAATGACACATGGACACCAAGTTGACTATTTGCAACATTAGACATTTGGTAGTAAACTTAAGTAGTCAAACCTTTCTTTAGTTCTAAGAGATATTGCAGAAGCATGAACAAAAGAGGTTGAGACAAGATGATTCTATTTCAATCATAAAATACCTAGGAGAAGAAATGAATGACAAGGGAGATCTTGTCTTGCTAACTCTACCTTAACCAAGTAGAAAGTCTCTTATTTATAGAGCAGAATTTGGGAGAACCTCCTTTCATAATTTGGACATGATGCCCTCTTCCTTATATGGATGGGAAAACCCCTTCCTTGTCTAGACAAGGTGCTCCTTCTTTAACTAGATTTGTCTTTTGTAGTCATGAGGTGACCACATTCTACCATTTTTGTTTAAACTTTGCCCTAATTTACTCGAGGGCAAATAGAACACATTAGTAAAAATACCAACCCATCTAAAACTGTTAGTTACACATGTTACTTGGACATGTTCAGATCATGATAGTAATCACATGGTTATTATGCCTACATTGTGCACACACATTTCAGTTACTCTTATGTTGCATGTCCACCATGTGTCATACTATGTGCTTCTCTTATGTCGATGATGTGTCACACTATGCTCCCATACAACACATCCCCATGCATGCTCCTCTATGTTTGCTTCTCTTCATGCATCCAGCATGTGCACTGCTCTTTGTTGCTCCTATGCCACTATTCATGTCATGCACTACAAGTGGCTGGCAAGACCCTCAAGGGCCTTGTCCTGCATCACTAAAGTCCACACCATTTGTGTCTCCATGTCTGTGTGCCCTCCATGCACAGCCCATGCATCACATCATACTCTTGTGCTCACTACATGCATGGTGTCGGTTTGCATGTGTCATGTGGCTATGGTATGCTTACTGTGCATGCGCCCCCCCAAGATACTTACATAGGCCCCACTATAGGAACTTATTTGGTGATGCTAGAGGCATGACGAGGGCACAATAGACTGTTTGTTGTCCATGTGGAGGTCAGAGGGAAAGCCAAGTATTAAGGGTGGCCGTCAACAAATACTAGGGTCGTAAACACTGGGATATTTAACCCTTAGATTATCAATTTTGATGGGGAAAGGGCTGAAAGCCATAATTTATTATAGAGGGGAGCATCGCTGCCGATATATAGATATTTTAATAACAATAATACTATTATTATTATTATTATTACTAATTTTTTTCTACGACGAAGATGGGTCAGATATCCTCTATGTGTTTATTTAGGCTAAGTTTTGATGCCCAAAGTTAGCCCACCTATCTATTCACAGCAGGGGAGGAGCCCGTCCAGCTGTGAACCGATGGGTCTTCTCTCACGATGCAGAGCGCCCACACAGCTCCTCTTCGCCAAATCGGGCATCCGGCACCGCCCATCCAGGCTTCCCCCTCCGCTCCTCCCGTCCCGGAGTAGACCGTCGGGAAGTGGTCAACGCTCTCTCTCTCTCTCTCTCTCCGCCATGGGGAAAACGAGGGGAGGACTCATCACGGACGAGGCATTGTCGGGTGGGGGAGGAGCTCTGGGCTTATCCATGGCGGTGTCCCTTAGCCCGGGGTGCTCGTGAAGCTGCTCCAGGAGAAGGAATCTTCCGATGACGAGAGCGCTCCCTGGCGCTCCAACTCCGACGAAAGCCACGCCGGCCGGCCGGCGGCGCTGTTGCAGGTGACGGGGATAGTTCCAGCTATTGGAGGAACGAGCCTCTTCCCCGACAGGGGGTTTTACCTGAAGGTCTCCGACTCCTCCCACGCCATCTACGCCGCTCTCCCGCAGGAGCAGGACGATCTTATCCTCAGCGACGAGCTCCAGCTTGGCCAGTTCATCCACGTCCGCCGCCTCGAACTTGCATCTCCTGTCCCCGTCCTCCGCGGTGTCCGGCCTCTCCCCGGCCGCCACCCCTGCCTCGGTAACCCGTCCGATCTTGTTTCCGCCAGCACCAATGCCGAGTCCGCTGCTTCGCGTCCGGGGGCGGCGCTCCCCTGGGCGGCGGCCCGCCGTCGACGGGTGCGAGGAAGAAGCCGCGGTCTGTGATCGCCTCGAAGAGGAGAAAGGACTGGGGAAGGAACGTGATGAAGGAGAACAAGCCGAGCAGATCAATGCCTACCTCGCCGGAGAAGGGGCTCACGAGGAGGTACACGATCGATGCTACGAGCTCGGAGATCCTGAGGGAGCTGGCCAAGGTTAGCCTCCACGAGGAGAGCGACGACTCAGACAGCTCGAGGTCATCGGCGTCGTCCTCTGTCTCGAGGCCCAGCACGCTGCGGAGGAGCTGGGACCCCAGCATCAGGATTGAGGATCACCGGCGGGCCCCGCCGCCGATTCCCCGCAACCAGATCTCAGCCGCGGGTGACAAATTCATTCCGCGAGGTCTCCAGAAGCACAAGGACTACAGTTCAGATCACATTCCGGCGGGAAGAAGGAGCGCCGGGTGCGCAGCGCATATCCCTCGCAGCTCCCGACCGCAGAAGCCCTGCAGGGAGAGTTATTTTCTCATAGGAGAGGGCAGCGTTTTACCTTCGTCACTCCCATCGAACCTGGTGAAGTTAGCGAAGGTACCTGTGATGAGATCTTCTCTTTTCTATCCTCATCCTCCAAATTTCCTCCATCTCATCTCGTTTCCATTCATATTGTCTCGTTGCAGGATGTTCTCAGGCACAGAGATCAGGCGATCCTCACCGCCGTGGAGGCTCTGCAAGAGGCTACGGCTTCAGAGAGATTGATCCGGTGCCTGGTGTGAGTAGAACACAATTCAACGAGATCAGTTATGTTTGATTTATTGCTCGATCTTGATTTGCGATGCCTCCAGAAAATATCCAGAGCTCCAGCACCAGAACGAAAACGGCCCGCACGTGGTCGTGGACAGGTTCCTGAACTTTCTGGACGAAGTCCAGCAGACGAGATACGTGGTTCAATCCCTGGCGAAGATGACACTCAGAACGTCCAATTCTGACCTAATCGTCTCACTCCCCGCCAAGGATGCGATGAAGATCGCGGCTGAACGCAGAGAACACGCGATCTCATGGATCAGGGCGGCAATGGCGTCGGACAACGCCCCGCCACCTCCGCTGCAGAATCCCGACGCCGACTCCGAAACAGCTGCAAGGATCTGGAGCAGCTTCCCCCGCTCCAAGCAGAGGCTGAACTGCGACCTGTGGTTGAAAGGTGCCGGTTCCCTCGCCGCCGCGGACCTCGCCGGCTCCCTCCAGGCGGAATGCAACAGATGGTTTCTGAACTACATCGACAAGTTCCTCGACGGAATCCTTGGCGAGACCGCGGCCACCGCCTCCGAGAACCAGATCGCCGGTCTGCTTCTCCAGATCAAGAAGGTGGATGAGTGGCTGGAAAGGATGGCCTGCCGAGAGCCGTCCTCCATGAGGGAATCCTCCAGAGAAGCCCCCACGGAGAGCGAGAAATCCGAGGCGTGCCAGAGAGTGAGGAAGAAGATATACGGCATCCTGCTGAAGCACGTAGACCGAGCGGCCTCCGCGTTGGAGAGCAGCAATATAAGCGCTACCGACGAGGAGTCGGAGAGTGATGGGCCGGAGTAGGTTAAGCTAATACTGATCTGAGGGATCATCTTAAAATTCCCAGTCACAGATCCTGTTTCCCACGTGGCAACTGGTCTGACTATCCCCCGAGACCCGGCCGTTGCGACACGCTGGCGCTTTCTGATGACATGGCAGTGCGCTGGAATCGCCTGTTAATAGGCCGCATAACGCTGTCTTCTCGTCGACCTGGGTTAATGGGCCGATAAAGTGTAACTGGGCCCAACCAATATGCTTCCACTAGGAAACATATCATATCGAATCCACCTCTCTCTCTCTCTCTCTCTCTCTCTCTCTCACTCAACAACCCAGAGCATACATCAAACACTTGAATCTAGATTCACCCACTAAAAAAGGCAATGCATTTCTCTCTCAACAAGCCAGAGCGTACATCAAACACTTGAATCTACATTTACCCATCAAAAAAGGAAATGCATTTTGGGTTAGAGAGAGAGGGAGAGAGAGAAAGAGAGAGAGAGAGAGAGAGAGAGAGAGAGAGAGAGAGAGAGAGAGAGAGAGAGAGAGCATGGGGCAAGAAATGGGTGCTGGATGGATGCACAGAGTAGAGCAGCTTGAGCCCTCCACTCATTGAGCCGCAGAAGGACTTGAATCTTCACGGTACAATTCCTCTTCCTTACTCTGAAAGAATAACGAGATACATAAATATATCTATATATTTAAGTTACTATATGGGGAAAGAAGCAATATAAAGCCTAGACCAGGCCCAACCCTATAGAAAAAACCCATAAAATGGAGCAGACTAGGTAGGACACTTATGAAGCTCCAGGGTCAGATAGGGTTGGGCTCAACACCAGTGGGCACCTATCTCAGAGAGAGGGAGAGGGAGAGGGAGAGAGAGAGAGAGAGAGTCTCCCGGATGCTCAGAGGTTGACCATTTAGAAGATGAGCTGATTCGGGCCAGGTTTATCAAGACCAATCCTGGCCCACTGAAAGCCAACTTCTCTCCATTTGTCATCATAGGAAACCCACCTAGCACTCACTTCTGAAGATGAAATAAACGTGGAATACCTTCTTGATTAAGCCTTTTGCAGACATGAATTCATAGAATTTACGCATCAGCATTTCCTCTTCCACCTATTTAAACAAGAGAAATACCATGAAGGCCCCCAGATTACCAGAAAAATTGGTATAAAAAATTAGGATAACTACCTTGAAGGTCCGAAAATTACCCAAAATTTATATAACGAAAGAAGGGAAGTTAAGTTTACTAACCTGAAGAGTATGCAGCTCAAGGGACAGGGACCTGTAAGCTTCCATGAGGATTTCTTGTTGATCCTCCAGGAGCCTTCATGTGAAGAAAAGCGATACGATCAGGGAAAATAAAGATCAAGTGAAATACTCCATGAATGCAAGAGCGAATTGGATGCACAGAACTCACTTGAATATTTCGGTTGAGTGTTTGGGATCCATGCAGAATATAGGTACTCCCCTAGAAATTGCAAGAGAAACGATCAATTTTGGAAATACGAGAAGCAAAAACGTCCAAGATATCAAAAAGACACGCAGTATCAACATTAGCAATCTCAAGTTGGCAGGCGCATCGATGACACGAAGTACCAGGTTAATAAGAGAAAAAAAATCAAAGAACATATAAACACACAAAGATATATATTTAGATATATATATACATATATATATATATATATATAGAGAGAGAGAGAGAGAGAGATGGTGGAGAGAGAGACAGAGGGAGAGAGAGATTCTACATTTCTGGTAATTCCCAAATCTGTGGATATAGTAAGAGAGAAACGCTCTTTTGTGTAAAAGGATGCTAGAGAAACATGCTCACGGGAAAAAATCACTTATACCCTCAGATAGTTTCCCCAAAAAATGTGAATGAGCAAAGCACTAAAAGAAAAAAATACTCCATACATCAACAGGGAGGAAAACTGAAGTCTACAGGCCATGGTGGCAAAAAACTTCTCGGCAACCAGAAGATATGTGAAGGGACTGGCCAATAGAAACGGGTGCAAGCGTCCAATGTACTCTGACTAATTTTTGTGGCCAAAAAGAATTCAATGAAAGACAGAATATATCATGTGTCTCAAACATAACCAGCCAAATAAGAAATAGCTCACAGGTTAAGGAAATTATTAGGCACCAGATATTCGATGCTCTTCTGACCGTGTTGCTAACTTGGGGTAAAAAAAGTCTTGGGTAATAACTGTAGTGACTGGTCATTTCGAAAATAATTTTTTCTTTTCAGGACCCTCTTTGTTGATAGATTGTTACATAATTTAAAGAAGCACAACTATGCAATTATGAAGGAATGCTATAAGGTGGACGAAAAATAACATGGATGAAAATAAAGATGAAAAAAATCAAAAGCACCCAAAGAAGCAGTCAAATAATAAAAAAACATGATTATAAGAACTACCTTAGGATGATTTAGAAACATGAAAAAGTGATGCAAGGAAAAAGACCAGGCACTTTGGCTTTTATTTAATTTTTATCCGCGTTTTCTTCGAAATCGTTTCTTGGGTGATCATCAGTCGTCAACAACCTATGATTTATTATTTGTCTAAGAAACCTGAAACTCCGGGGCATCACACCAGTCAGCCAAAATAATTGGCCTTTGCCAAGGCCAGCCAACGAAAGGCCAATGTTCAGAACTTCAGGCCTCGAGCATTGAAATCTTAAACTGGCACCAGTTTGATGGAATAGAGTTTTATAATTTCTTTCTTACTCCATCCTAATCTCTTTCCTAGTAACAGAATCGAATCCATGAAAATTTTCAACTGAACAGATTAAACAAAAACTTTCGACTATTCAAACACACCACTCTAGGTCCTCCATCAATCCCTACGAGATTAACAACAGGATTTTTCTCTGCGGCATCTGTTGGCCGCCCCATAGACAATTAAAACACTCAGACAAAAGGATCCCTACCTGACCGCCGCCGTAGCCTCCCCCGCCGCTGATCCCTCCAGGCGATCGCCGCAGTACGCGTGGAAACCTCCCTTCCAGACCGCCGAACCCCCTGAGATGGACGAAGTCACCACCGCCGCCTCCTTCCGCTATCGACCCGGTGGAGACGCCGAAACTACCAACGGAGGTCGCGCTTCTGCCGCCGCTCTCGCCGGCCGTCGCGAGGGGAGGAACCCGCGAAGCCCGGAGTGTATTAATGGGGACTACTGGAAGAATATTAATGGGCCGAAAAGCGTGTGACCCACCTGTAAAATAGGCCTAGCCGGCGTTACTGGGCTATACATATCAGCCCATTAAATTCTGTACGGACCGCGTGCAAAGCGTGCGTAATTATTGCACGACATTATTTAATTCCTTGAAAACGTTCAAACCGTAGGCGATATTTTCATGGCGTCCATAATTGAAGCCGAAGGGGATATCTTCTTATATTACCCGAAAATATGTCAATCGTTAAAGTACCCGCAAATTTTTTTGTATTGCTTTTTAGTCCTTTTATACCATTTACCTTCATACTGCCCCTCCGGTGCTGTATCAGAGACGAAATTGTTGGCTTAAACCCTATAAAACTTTAAATTATTTGATTAACTTTTTCTTACGAATGGGCAGTTGGAGATTGGGCTTAAGACAGTAAAAGAGTAGTTTTTGAAATAAAATGTTAATAGGTTATATAATAAATCTTCTATTTTTATGTGGATGTTTAGGATATTCTGAAGTCAACAGTCAAACCGACAACAGGAAGCTTATTATTCTTTTTCTTCTTCTTTTTAATGTTGATCATTCATCAAGAGGAAATTAAGATCTGGTAGACGTGCGGATGCTGTGCACCGCAGAGCGACGGTTCCACTTCACAAAACCCTCCATCGAGCTGCCGAAGCAGGCCGTCCCCGCACTGCGTTCGACGATCTTCGCGGTCGTTCGATCGCTGTAGCGGAGCTCTTCGACGGGATCGGGATCGCGGGAGGTGGGGGCGCCAGTGCGGTAGCGGCGGAGATGCGGGGATTGGATGGGAGGTCGGTGCTCCGAGGGCTCGTCGCGGCATGGCTAGGGTTGGCCCTTCTCTGTGGCATGGCCTCTGGACGGTTCGTGGTGGAGAAGAACAGCTTGATGGTGACATCGCCCAATGAGTTGCGGGGAAGCACGACAGCGCCATCGCCAACTTCGGGATCCCCCAGTACGGTGGTAGCATGGCCGGTGCCATAGTGTATCCCAAGCAGAACACCGATGGCTGTGAAGAATTCTCCGTATCATTCCGGGCCAAAATAGGCGCCCTCCCCAACTTTGTGGTCGTGGATCGTGGAGGTGACGGGGTTCTTCCTTGTCTCATTTGGTTATCCCAACTTTTTCCGACGACAGATCGGCCGTGCACTTGACGCCAATTTTTTCCTCTATTCGTATAAAGTTGCAGATTGTACTGGATTAGTTGTTTTCTTAGTAGGGTAAACCGTCACCCGATCCGAAGAGTTAGTCACCCATACTGTTCTGATCTTTAAAGCTGTGGTTATGAATGGGGCACGGGTAAGCCTGGTGACTTGCGGCTTCATATGACAAATATTTCTATAATTGCAACCCTTCGACTCCAAAGTAAACTTAGTGGTGAGAATCATCATTATGCTTCCTAAAAATAATCCTGTGCACCATAAGGCACACCTTCTATTCTATTTGCCGTGGGATTGCAGTAGAGTTGATCTCTTCTAATATCAATTTTCTAGTCTTAAACCTGACAGTAACTTATTATGCTAACCAATACCCAAGTTTTTTTTCCTCTGATATGTTATGGACTATCATGGTACTCAAATTCTTGAGGCTGTTATTCATAACGGACACAGGGTTATACACAGAACTTGGAAGCTTTAAGTCACACAAAAATTTTGAGAATGGTCACCCTTGGAAAGTTGTGGGACAGTAGTTACAAACTAGCGTTATAACTAACATGCCTCAACTTTTTAAATTTCGGACAATTGCTAAGTGAGTTGTGCTTGAAATCGTCGTCACTTTAAAGAAGATATCTTCTTGGAATGTAAAACCTGGAAGCCAGTATTCTAGAATTTTCATCGATGACCGTGCGTTGTTTCTCCCTTGTTCCCTGTAATATTCTCCCTGAGCTTTTTGCGTTCTTTTGGAGTGCCTTCATCGAGAAATGGATATATATGACCTCCATTAGCCTTTGGTGTACCCTCCTCTAATAATGAAGAGGGATTTCTTCTTCAATCTGTATTTTTATTTTGGAGGCTCCACTGTTTTCTTCCAAGTTAGCAACTCATTTTCATTGTTTCATGTTAGCAAATTTGCAGGTTTGACATTATTCTTTGTAAATTCTTGGGAGTGAAAAAAATTCTTTAAGAACTTTCTCTTCATTTTCATTTTCCTTTTCTTGGATGAAGTATAAAGGTGTACAAAATTGCTTTAATTTCTCTCCATTGAATTAGCTTAAGGTCATCCAGTGCAATGTCACGCTGAAAGTGTTATTGCTGTAAGCCATGAACCCGGATTGTGGACTCCTAAAATCGGTGTTTAAGAGCCAGTCCACCCTGAGCTTAAGCTCATTTCATATAATGATAGGGTCTAATGCAAGCTGAAATTCAATTCTATGAATTATTAAAGGAGCCAGGCTTCACTTTGCTCAAATCCAGCTCATTTAAAGTCAGGCATGCCAAGTATATGCTCTTTGAATATGAAATGATCTTGTCTCATTTAGTATTCTTGAATCTATTTGAACCACTAAAAATGTTTAAAAGACTAGTTTTTTCCCTGTCTCCACTTATGTATGCTGCTCTTTCGTGAGGTATAAGCATATGTCATATAGCTATTAGATGCCATTAATGGAATATTGTAAAAACATAAAAGAATCATGTCCATGAACATGGCTAAACCTGAGGACACCTACGTTTCTGTTCAAGCGTTTGACTATCTAAATGGGTTCAGTTGAATTCCTTTCGTGTCTATTCACAAACACTTCCCCATGATTTTGCATATACCTATAGTTTTCAAGTTATATAGTATAGGAGTTCTCTCTAGGAGTTGAATTTGATCCTTTAATTCAACTTCTGTGCCTGATGTGTTCACTAATTTTTTCATATTTTTACTGATGAATGGTCTTTTTATAGATGTTATGATTCCTACAAAGGTATTGATTAGCTTATCGTTCGTATTTTTTTACTTATTTTAATTAATCTACCTTCTCTGTTGTTACAGGTTGCTTTTTTGCTAAAAAGGTTTGGAATGCGCAGAATGCTGGTGCATCAGCAGTGCTTGTGGTTGACAACACTGACGAACCATTAATAACCATGGATTTGCCTCGAGAAGATACTGATGCTGCAACCTTTATTCAAAATATAACTATTCCGTCTGCACTTATTGACAAAGCATTTGGTGGGAAACTAAAAAGGCATATCAAAGTGGCGAAATGGTTAATGTGAACCTTGACTGGAGGGAAGCTGTTCCTCATCCTGACAATCGTGTGGAGTATGAATTATGGACTAGTAGCAATGATGAATGTGGACCTAAATGTGATATGTTGATGGAATTCGTGAAAGAATTTAAGGGTGCAGCACAGATACTTGAACAAGGTGGTTATAGTCAATTTACACCTCATTACATAACTTGGTATTGCCCAGAAGCATTCATTGTCAGTAAGCAGTGCAAGTCTCAATGTATAAATAACGGTAGATATTGTGCGCCTGACCCTGAACAGGATTTCAGCAGAGGGTATGATGGGAAGGATGTAGTTATTGAGAACTTAAGACAGTTGTGTGTTTTTAGGGTTGCAAATGAGAGTAAAAAACCATGGCTCTGGTGGGATTATGTCACTGACTTTCATATCAGATGCCCTATGAAGGAGAAAAAATACACTGAGGACTGTGCTGGGAATGTTATCAAGTCCCTGGGTAAGTTTAATTGTGTTTTGAATGCAATAGCTGAAAGCACATGCATTTTTGGACTGTATTTCCGATTTACTTGGGGTGTCACTCTGGAACATGTCTAATGCGGCACTGGCATGTCGTCTATATGTACCATGTAAATGTTTTTTCACATATTATTTGTAAAGGAAAGCATTTGCCTTCGGTAGAATCATGGTCTGCTACTGTTTTCAATCAAATTGGTAACAGGAGAATCCAATTTCTGTGATATTCGTAAGTTACTTTATTTCGCGAAAGAAACCCTACCTTTAACTGCTAGTCTTATTTTTGCCTAGGAAGATACTGGAAGTTGTGTCCAAGCCGACTTAGTCTACTTGTGTTGCCACTTTTGGGAAATTACTATACGTATTGCTACCGCGCAACATTGAACATGCATGTGATATGATAGTTTCTTATCTGATCTTATAGATTAAGCTCTATTATTTGCGGAAACATTGATTGAAAAAGTTTGAATCGGTATCAGTATGTATTGAAAAGCTAAATCAATACGGCGGACTATGAGATTTATATTCAAAAACAATACTGTGAACTATGTTGTATTTTATTTTATGAAAATAGTCTTAACAAGCACCTAAAATTAACTTGTGTCCTATGATATAATCATCTTTATTTTGGCATACTTATTGGATGATGGTCAATTGATTCTTCTCTGATGCTTCTGTTGGGCAGGGCTTGATGCTAGAAAGATTAAAAACTGTATGGGTGATATAGACGCTGACTCTGAAAATCAAGTTCTCAAAGAAGAACAAGATGCTCAGGTGATTAGACCTTGAAGATTTTCCCCCTCTGCTCGTCGAATCGTAGGCAATAAAAGAATCACTTGGGGATATATGTTATCATAGGCTGGCCATAATCGGTCTATATATATTTCTATGTATAAATAATTACTGTGGATGAAGTCTTTTATAGGCATATGCTACGAGGCATTAGTTTCCACTGTCATGCTCATTGAATAACTTCTATTTTAATTCGAGCATTTCTTGAATTTCTGCATCAGCTTTGTTGGCGACCTTTAAAAGACCTTTTTATTCGTCCTTGTCATGTGATTAATTTGTAGATTGATTGTACTCCCAATACTCTTTTTACACTCTTGAGGAAGGAGGGATTTTCTTTGTTGCTTTGCCTTTTTCTGGATCCACCTGACATGGGATGTATTCTTTTATTTGTCTTAAGTGATTCTATATAATTTATCTTCATGATGGGTTCATACCCAAAGAATAAACCGCTTCAACAATACATTGCAATATTCTTAGAAAAAGGCATTTCACTTTTAAAACATTTAATTGCATTTGGATCTGTGCGATTGACAAAATTTTCTTGATATATAGGTTGGGAAGGGTTCTAGGGGTGATGTTACAATACTTCCTACACTTGTTATCAATAATCGACAGTATCGAGGTTGTCCAATTACACCCTTCCCTTCTTGTGACTTCATATAGAGGGCATGCTAATATGCATACATGCAGGGAAATTGGAGAAAAGTGCTGTTTTGAAAGCTGTTTGCTCCGGTTTTGAAGAAACTACAGAACCCGCCGTTTGCCTAAGTGATGGTAGGTTGTTTGATTTGTATGGTTTTCAGGATGTTTATGGAACCCCTTCTCTTCCAATTCACGTTAAAGACCATAATTTCTGATTCAGTTATATAATATTCATCCAGATATAGAGACAAATGAATGTTTAAACAATAATGGCGGTTGCTGGCAGGATAAAGCTTCTAATGTTACTGCATGCAAGGTGACACTGAAACCAAAAAGTTTTGGTCAATGTGCCTATGGCTTTCGATTTTTTAATTATTCTTATTACGTTTTGATCAGGATACCTTTCGTGGGAGAGTTTGTGAATGTCCCCTGGTCCAAGGTGTGCAGTTTCATGGAGATGGTTATACCTCTTGCGAAGGTATACCTTTTGCTCTGTCTCCTGGTGAAACAGGTTTTGAATCTCCTTCAAAAACGCACTGAGAGACAATTATAAGTAGGGAAGAAGCAAAATGGGATTCTATTATCAACATTCCTATTGTTAATCTTGACTAAAGTGAACAAGAATCTGCTGATACCCCTACACACTACCGATCCATTGTCCAACAGAACAAACGAGCGATTGCAAGCTCTCTCTCTCTCTCTCTCTCTCTCTCTCTCTCTCTCTCTCGTTCGCTTTTTGTACTATTCCTTCTATTTTGAGGGTCAATATTTTGCCATAGTTTTTCATACTGGTAAAAAATACTCTTTAATACCCTTCCCATTAGACCTGATCCGTGGATGGTACATCTCTGTTTTTCACACCTTCGCACTGGCCACAGTCCAAACTATAATGTATTTGATGTGCTTTTGGCCTTCACTCTGCCCTCATTGTCAGAGGCTTCTGGGCCTCTGAGGTTGTGTTATTACCAAAAGAAGCATGATTCTTATTCTTCTATTTTTAAGGCGGCTTTTGTTCCAAGATTGTGATATGCGTTTATACACATTGCTGGAACATAAATAACTGAAAACGATCTTCTTTGATTCATTCCATCTGCAGCTCGTGGGCCTGGACGGTGCCTGATAAACAACGGAGGTTGTTGGCATGATTCTCGAGATGGTCTAACCTTCTCCGCTTGCGTGGTTGGTGCTTTTTTTCATTATACTTGTTCATATGGCCCACTTTTCTTTCTATTTAGAAGACAGCTCCTGTCATCTGTGCTACCAACCCACCAGCACATGGATGACAATTTTGAGGAGTCCGAGCATCAGTCTGATAAGAGCTACTATTATGCGTAATACACACAGATATATATATTTAAAGAGCGACTGTTTTGTTCCTGTGTATGGAGTCGACTGATAAGAACTATTATGGGGACATCTTTTTAAATGGGTCGTAGGTGTTTTTGAGATTAATATAGAACTATGCAGATGCATGTTGTACCAATGTTCTTTACTATTAACAAGACTGTTCTGTCATCCATTTGATCAAACTCACCAGCACTTATGCTCTATTTTGAGGGCAATTTTTCCATTTTCAAGAACCTGGTGTGGATCATCCTGTGCCAATGAGAAATCACATCCTCCCCAACTTTTACCATCTGCAGGAGTCAGGGCAAACCAAATGCCAGTGCCCTACTGGATTCAGAGGCGACGGCATCAACAGCTGTGAAGGTGAGATTCCATTTTCTTCAAACTCCCAAAACTGATCCATTAGTGGAAAAAAAGAGTTTATGTTCACACCCACCGCTTGTGAATCTGAGCTTGGATCGCTCTTTTTTTTTTCCCCCAGATGTGAATGAATGTAAAGAAAAGAGGGCCTGCCAGTGCCCCGAATGCAGCTGCAGGAACACCTGGGGCAGCTACGATTGCTCCTGCAGTGGGGATCTCTTGTACATCAGGGACCATGATGCCTGCATCGGTGATCATCCTCAGTTTCTATCTTTGGAATTTTTTTTTATGTATATATAATTCTCAATTTGCTGACCCCCTCCGATGGTCCACTCAACAGCGAAGAGGGCGGTCGAGTCAAACACCACATGGGTAGCCCTCTGGGTCATCTTGATCGGCCTGGCCATTGCTGCTGCGGGCGCATATATGGTGTATAAGTACAGATTAAGAGTAAGCATTTATTTATCCCACACCACACGGATTAATTGGACTTTCCATAATTGGCTATGTGGGATTATTATTCATGGAATGAGCCTAACGCCCCTTTTTCGGGCTCTATCTGTTTCAGTCCTACATGGACTCGGAGATCAGAGCCATCATGGCCCAGTACATGCCGCTGGACAGCCAGGTGGAGGTAGCCACCCACTCCCGAGATGAAGACCACACATGAGGAAGCTCCACGTGGCCGGGCTCTCAATCACACATGCTTTGGCACGGCTTCTGCTTGATTCCCCCAAAGCGATTCCTTTCTTGGACAGCTCTAGAGAGAGAGAGAGAGTTAGAGAGAGAGAGAGAGGGAGAGATGGGGGCTGTGGAGAGGGGTGCATCTGATTTAACGTGTATAGTCAGACTTTGGGTGCTAAATGGGCCGGGAGCTGAGAATGATTTGGAAGAGCACGGTCGCTGCTTGGGATTTTTCCAGTGTTTTAGGTGTGATTTGATGTAAGTTTGACCGTCTCCTTTGGGTGCTAAAATAGCCCGGCCAACGTTCCTTTCTCTCTCTCTCTGGGGTTCGTGTGTTGGGTGGGGCCCACAGTAATTTGGTATATTACGATAATTTAAAAATATTGTATGCTTCATTTTATATCAAGGGAGAGAGAGAGAGAGGGGAGATGCTGTTGGGCATTTTTGAACGTTAGTACGAAAAAGTCCTCAATTTATTATATAGTATGTTAGTAATCGTTATAAAATTTTATTTGCATATATATACATTCTGATTGTCGATCTGGACTCCCCACCTGTCGTCTCTTCTGCGACGATTTAAATTTGTCAGCTTCGAACTGGAAAGGCCGCCCATCTCCTTTCCCCCCATCTGCAGCCATTTGAAGGTTCCTCGTCTCCCCGGGTTGCAGGGGCGGCCGCTTCCGTTGTCCTCTCTGTGATCGCGAGGTGTCTCTGCTCGAGCTGCTCTCTCCGGCTGGTCCGCCGCAAAGTGCACGGTGAAGGACATGAGTGGCGGGGCCGCGCCTCCTCCGGCGCCGGGGCGGAGCTCTCAAATCCGCCGTCGGACGGAATTTCCAACATTCGGTTCTCTAACCACAGCGATCATCTGCTCGTTTCTTCCTGGGACAAGGTAATCGCGGCCTCCCCGGTTTGCTTCCTCTTCCATCCGTACATCTCTAGGGTTTGCGCACTGACCGACCGACTCTTGGTTCGTGTCCACGGGTTTGATTCCCGATGTTTTGTGTGAGATCAGAGCGTTCGACTCTACGACGCGAGTGCCAATGTGCTGAAAGGAGAGTTCAAGCACGGTGGTCCTGTTCTGGATTGCTGCTTCCACGATGACACCTCCGGGTTCAGTGCATGTGCGGATCACCTCGTCCGGAGGTGCGTACGGATTTCATTAATTTTGAAAAAATTAATTATTTGTCGCGCTACTTTGCTGCAACGTTTCTGTCGGCTTGGATGACTCCCCAGTTCTTCATCCCCTGGGGTTTATATTTGCAGTTGTCTATTTTACCTGCGGATAAGGTCTTGTGTGCATCTACGGTCTCACATACGATGTTTTTTCTAACCTTGTCTTATTTAGTTTTAAGCCTGGGGAGGGCAGATGTGTAACGTCTGCCTAAAAAGTTTATGGTATGCCGCGTTGATGACGATGTTTCATCCATCTGGACAACAAACAGAAATGAAGCACCAATGTTTTACTTGTATTCAAAAATCTTTCTGCATAGGCTATCATTAAACACTTTATGTTACCTACGAATAAGTGTGCCTGATAAATGAAGAAAAGAATTTTCTTTATAAATTATGGAGAATGGTATAAATTATTAGTAGCATTCTAGACAGAAAAGTAATCTGTATTACTGCATTTTTAGCCCAACGAAAGGCTTGCTGATTGCTGTTAAAACAAGATTAAATTTGATTATTAAGCTAGTTTTGGAGGACACAAATCGGTGATCGTGAAGGATTTCTAGTATGGTTATTAGAAGGAACTGCGGTCATGAAGATTTATATTGTTTCTGAAGGTCATCCCTTGTTTTTTCCCTTACCATGAAGGTTGATTTTCATTTATCTGGAACCCCTAGTGTAAGATCTACCATGGCATTCACCATTCAGGGCGACCATTTGTCGAGAATCAAAATGGAAAGAAAGAAAATTTATTATTGCAAACTTGTAAAATCCTTTGTTTGAATTCTCCAAAAGGATACATGTACCTTGTGACATGCTGTATTGAAACATTACTGGTACCTTCTGACTCTCTAAGCTAGAGATTTTTCCAAAGAAACCAGATGAATCTGCATTAAAAAATATTATGTTTGTGGCAAATATTTAATATTCCTGTGCAATGAAATAATTTCTACGTTATCAAATCCTTGACTAATCTCGGAATAAAAATTTCTCCATAAGATAAATATTTATTTTTATCATAGTGTTAGGGGTGCGTAATGTATTTATTGTGGAAAAAGCATATTACAATTTCTTTTTGCACGTCAAAACATGAGTTTCTGAATCCAAAAAAGGTCACAGTTTCTTATATCGAGTTTACTAATTCTAAATTATATGTGCTAACTCTGTTTTTCCATTTTCGCACAGATAGGTTTTTCAAAGGTGTACATATGTATATTTTTATATGTGCATTCACATTACCTTTTTCCTAATTATGGTGACGTGACTATTTAACATGAATTTTCGGATTCCATAATTTTATTTTTTGGTGAAATTTCAGGTATGTTTTCAGCACTGGAAAGGAAGATGTCTTGGGAAAGCATGCTGCTCCTGTGCGTTGCGTGGAGTACTCATATGCGACAGGTTTTTTCTTTAATTGCATAGATTTTTATTTATTTTTCGAAATCAACACACGTTGTGTTGCATGTTTTTAAGGTTTTAGATGGTCGTTGATTACTTAGTTACGGTCACATGTTTGACTTTGACTTAATAGCTGAAATGCAATAAATGTTAGCATTGATTTATGTGAAAAAAAATGAATTTCTCTACTGTCTGGCATCCATGTCCATATGGGCTCTTCATGCGGACTTCACCTCAGAGAGTTGACTACATTAAATTAGAAATTTTGATCTATGATATGTTCCATCTTTTCTTCGACATGGAAATTAATATATGATGAGGATTTATCTTTCTAACAATTGGATGTGCACTGTATGTGCATACACCATTGCTCGGAAGATTCGTCCGGATGTACTCACAAGTATGCTACTATCTGATAGCCTACTTTCTTCCTATCATTCTTTTCTTTCAGTGTGCTGTAAGTATAAAACACGGATGCTTGCACATGTTTGGGAGCCGTTCCTTTTCCAAAAAAGTAATTGTTCTCTTGTGTGGATGGTCTTCACATAGGCTGATTGTCAATTTTTCTGCAAGTAAAAACTACGCCCGTGTTTTCAGTGACAAATTCATTAATGTGGTAGTCTTTCAAAAGAGGAAAACAATGATATAGCCCAGAAATATATAGGCACATTTGACGCTTCCTCTCTGACCCATTTTATTAACCATAGATTGCAAATTTCGTCGAAATATTGAGGTTCTGTACTAATACTTGGGTTGTACTTTGAATGAGAATAGGTTCATAGAGATATAAAGAGAAAAATAATTAAATATAAATAAAATGAGGAATATTCATTCATTTCTCATGCACACTGTGGTTCAACTGTTATTCACACTTGTCGGTAGATATCTGATTCATCTATCTGACGGTCAGTGTTATTTTGTTCTTCAGCTGTTCCTTCTTTCTTTCTGGCACATGGCAGATTTTTTCTTGTATTAACAACATGACTAAGTGCAGTTGTTCTGTCTTCTTAGGGAGGCATGTGAAGTAAAACTAATTACTTTGGTCTAGTCATGCCATTCTGTTTCTTTTTTTTTTTTTGGCATGCTCAACACCATGCTTCTGTCATGTCCTTCCATCGCAGTGAATTATAAGCCCAATGCATTGAACTGTTAACAAAAAAATTTTGGGTATGCACTCCGTATGGATTATGTTTCTATTGTTGTAGGTCAAGTGATTACTGGAAGCTGGGATAAAACTTTGAAGTGTTGGGACCCTCGGGGTGCTAGTGGACCGGATTACACACTTGTTGGAGCATACCCGCAACCAGAACGTGTTTATTCGATTTCTCTGGTTGGACATAGACTAGTTGTTGCAACCGCAGGTAGGCACGTGAATGTCTATGACTTGCGCAACATGTCCCAACCTGAGCAGAGAAGGGAATCTTCGTTGAAATATCAGACCAGATGTGTAAGATGCTATCCCAATGGGACAGGTACGCTTTTTCATGCATAGCATGATGGCCCACATCTAGAAGCTGTTAGTTTTATTGTTGTGAGCATAAATATATCCATGTTTGTGCTACGGTGTATGCCACATAAAGAGCGAAGGCCATCGCACATTAACAGTCGATACCCTTTGCATGGACATTCTTTGCCTGGGCCCGGAAGTTGACCTATCTTGTTGCTCGTGACTTGTGAGTGCAAGTGAGGTATTGCAACAACAGTTCATACAAAAAAGATCCAGTTTGGCTCCTCTGCGCTTCCTATCTCCATCACACACTTGTTAATGACGTATGCAGTTTAGTTGCCCCTCCAATCCATCAAGTATCATTTTTTAACCCTGACTGTTTTTCTTCAGGTTTCGCACTTAGCTCTGTCGAAGGTCGGGTTGCCATGGAATTCTTTGATTTATCTGATGCTGGACAGGCAAAGAAGTAGGTGCTCTTTCCCATGCTACTTTACAGAAGACAGCGCTATCTTTCCTCTTTTTATCCTTATAAAACCTTTTTTGTCTAATAAGCAAGCTAGTGTTCTCCTGATGTTTAACTGCGCCTCATGAGCTTACCTTCTTCATTTTGTTCTCTCTCATAAAGTTGTGACTGCGTCGCTGAACTCTTGGCAACCCCTGGACCAAAGAATAAGCTTTCATTATTAGATTATTTTTTGTATGTGCTAGACAAAACATATTACTAAACAAAGAAAAAACGTCATATCTTATTTTGCCCTAGAAATGTCTTGGTTGGGCCGTCGCTTAATTACATCTCCATCGAATAATGTGGGTGCAGGACAATTGCCTCCTATCTATGATAGGAATGTCAGGATCTCCCAAACTCGAAGATCTACCTTCTAAAAGGCAACCAATCTACTTGAAAAGCTCTCTAATTTCATATGCATTCACATCAGCCAGTCCCTCAAGTCTCTTTGTAGTTAGCTCTTCGTCCAACCTCGTCTACCTTCTGCCCTGGGAAGGAACTCCATCAATCTCCCTACCAATGCTTGGAGCTCAAATCTCTAGACCAGAATCTCCCCATCCCATCTCCAACACCTCTCTCCACTTTTCTATTGTTGAGCCAAATTTCCACTTTGGGCAGCTCCCCATGAGGGGTATTACTGACTTTTACTCCCGTGGCTTCTTGCCCTTGCCTTGGATTCAAATGAGCGGCTCCTCTCTCGTGCTCTGAAACCCTTTGATTTTCTGTATTACTTGGTTTATTCATGGATCCAGGACTTTATAAAGAGTCTCATAAACGACCAGTGTTCACACTTGTGTTCGTCTCTGCCTTTTTCTTCCTTCATCATCTACCGGATCTATTCTTTTTTGGGTAAATCCTTGATCAAATCTCACCATTGATGTGGTTATTTTTATTTTTTTCTTTCAGGTATGCTTTCAAATGCCACAGAAAATCGGAGGCGGGGAGGGACATCGTGTACCCTGTCAACACGATCGCATTCCACCCGATGTGCTGCTCTCTCTCTCCCTCATCCAGGATTATTTTCGTGCATATATAGTCCTAAAAAAACGAAATGAAAGGAAGAATATGCCATTTACCTGTTTCTCGATCTGGTTTTCAGCTATGGAACATTCGCCACTGGAGGCTGTGATGGGTATGTGAACGTGTGGGATGGCAGCAACAAGAAGAGATTATATCAGGCAATCTCAATCTCTCTTACCTTATCTTTCCCATGCTTTAAGATTATGCTCCTCCGATCAATCCTTGGACCCCAGATCTTGGTCGATCTTTACCTGATCTGCCCAGGTTTCTGCAACTAATTAAAGGTGCTGTTCCTCTGATTTGTCTGC
This sequence comes from Spirodela polyrhiza, assembly GCA_024713555.1. NCBI lineage: Eukaryota > Viridiplantae > Streptophyta > Magnoliopsida > Alismatales > Araceae > Spirodela > Spirodela polyrhiza. The sequence continues at coordinate 664,384 of CM046529.1, read as the reverse complement.
TCCGATCCAGCCTGCTGATTGATTCCTTGGACCCATTTCGTGGCCGATTTTTTCTGATTCACCCAGGTTTCTTACAATATTTATTCATCATTCAATCCGGCTGGTCTAATACGGTCCACTAATCAGTTCCTTGGACCCAATTCTCGGCTGATCTGACCTGTTCCAGTGGCCTGCCAATCGATTCTTCAGACCGGATTCTCTCTCTCTCTCTCTCTCTCTCTCTCTCTCTCTCTCTCTCTCTCTCTCTCCAATTCAGGGGGCGTTCTATCCTCCAGAGGGGCCCGCTGAGAAGCTCCGGCTCTGTTTTTTTTTTGCAGTATTCCAAGTACCCAACCAGCATCGCTGCGCTCTCCTTCAGCAGAGACGGCGGCCTCTTGGCGGTGGCATCAAGCTACACCTACGAAGAGGGAGACATCTCGTGAGCACCAGCTCTTTCTCTCTCCTGCTGCTGACCCCCAAGATCCTCTTTCCTACGTCACCACTAACTCTCTCTCTCTTTCTCTCTCTTCAGCCATGAACCGGATGCCATATTTGTCCGGAAGGTGAACGAGATGGAGGTGAAGCCGAAGCCCAAGGCGTACCCAGCGCCGGCACGCTAGGTCAACGCGTGGAGGCCTCCTCGCGGCCAAGCGACTTGTCGGAGTGCTGGCCTAGTGTGGTGTTAGAAAAGACTGCGGTCAAAGACTATGCTCTAGAAGATCTGTGGACCTTACCATAATCTCTCACATGGCCCCAGATTCCCGGTTCTATTTTGGGAGCCCCACTCCTCCTTTGCATGATCGTGCACCTCCACTTCAGCTGTCTTCCTTCCCCTTTTCACTAGAGATAGAGAGAGAGAGAGGGGCCATCTGAGATGCAGCTGCTTGAAGATCAAGATTGGTAACCATCAATGATTTTGGGAGTAATCCTTTTTCACAAGAAATAGAGCGAGAGAGAGAGAGAGAGGAGAGAGAGTTATATGAGATGCAGCTGTTGGAAGATCAAGATTGATAACCATCAATGATTTTGGTGTAACCTTTTTCACTAGAGATAGAGAGAGAGAGAGAGAGAGGGCCATCTGAGATGCAGCTACTGGAAGATCAAAACTGATAACCACCAATGATTTTGGAAGTAAGCATTTTTCACAGGAGATAGAGAGAAAGAGAGAGAGAGAGAGAGAGAGAGAGAAAGTTATCTGAGATGCAGCTGCTGGAAGATCAAGCTTGATAACCATCAATGATTTTGAGAGTAAGACTTTTTCACTAGAGATAGAGAGAGAGAGGGAGGGCTATTTGAGATGATGCAGCTGCCAATGCTCATGGGTTTTAAGCCTCCAGTGGGCTGGGAGGTCATCCTCTGGTGTTCTCTTCCAAGGCCGCAGACTCCACATCACACTAAACAGCAGCTGCGTATATTTTTCTACACCGACGGATCAGCGTGATCGTCCCCAAAAGGAGACGTCATATGATACAGAAGAACCCACCGGCAGCGTCCCCGGAGAGCGCCCATAAACCCCGAACGCCGTCGCCCCGCCATCTTCATCTGAGGGACGGCGATGCCGGGCCGCCCATGGCCGACTTCCTCATCGCCTTGGACTGCGCCAGCAGCTGGTCATAATCCTGCCCAAGAGAGGAAGAGCCCCGGTCAGATCGCCCAGACGGGGCCGAGCACGGCCGACGAGGCCGCAGGGGGAGGGGGAGTCTGCGAGCTACCCGTTTCTCGAAGGCGGCGTCGCGCGAGTCGATGGTCTTGTCGGCGATCCCGTAGGCGATGGCCTCCTGCGCTTGGAAGTACTTGGGGCGCTGGATGTCCTTGGCGATCTCCTCCTTGGGCTTCCCGATCCCCTTCGCCAGCAGCTCGATGTAGTAGTCGGTGTTGGCGTCCAGCTCCTTCGCCTGGAGGAAACGAGAGCTCTGAATCAGACCGTGCCTTCCCCCGGCTCACACACCACAGCAACCAGGCAAATCACGCCACCTTGATCCACATGTCGATCACGGCCCCGCTGGACCTGTTGACCTTTGGGAGGTACAGCTTGGCTGAGAACGAAGACGAGCAGGGCATGTCAGAGAGCCGCAGAGGGAGAAATAATGAGCGTGGGGGTGGGGAGGGGGAGATGATAATGGAGGGGAGGTGAATAATAACTGGAGGCATTTGGCTGCAGAGCGCGGAATCCCTTTGCGCCGAGAGATAGGAGCATCGCTGCTTGGCCGTACGCCATGCCGCAATTCACAGTGTAGACCTTTGATTTGCAGTACTGTTGAGGAAGGGCTGCTCTGATCAGTTCGGAAGAACCCGGATTGCAAAGCAAAGCGGTCGAGGAATTAATCCGATCTTGGATGGGAAAGTTGTGAGATTTAGAAGTGGGTGAGTAGAAGATTACTCGGTAAACATGATTATTTCACGCAAGCAACCACAAAAAAAAAGTCAGCTTAAAATAAAATAAAGAAGATTGAAATGCGCATTGACCCGTGTTCGCGAGAGTTCAACAAGAGATGATTAGCAACACGTCAAGATTTTACAATTCTTTAGAGGATCCTTCCTCGTGATTTTTTTGGCATTCAGAAGGATGTTTTACATCAGCCTTTATTGCTCACGCTTCTATAATAGGTCATGATCAACCATTTTCTGCTTGTGTTCTTCTTCCTATAGAAAGCTCTCTTCATTTTTTGACATGTTAAATAAGCTTGCCCATGATCTTACCCTTTCTCCTCGGAAAAAGAAAAATTCATGCCATTTTTTTTTATCAATGAACATATGAAAAAAGTAGGAGCCCATAAAGAAGAAATCACGTCGAACTTCATCCACAAATCATGAAAGTGCCTTCAACCAAACATATGGGGCCACAACCATACTGGGTTTCAGATTAAATGCGCAAACCACTCTTTAATCGTTAACTGGCAACCTAAAAAAAAAAATGATGGAAAAATTACATGCATGCATATGTCTAAATATCTAACAATGCAAAAAGAAAACTCAACAAAAGGACATTTATGCTTTCACTCGCACATATGAACAACATAAAATTATGAAGAAAACATAAGGATCTACCCTCCAATCACACCATAGATTCCATGTAATAGTTATGCACCGAAACAAAGTTGCAAGGTTAATATTAATGATATAGTTTTCATTCCTAGATCAAAGGAAGTAAAGAGGGCAAGCAGTCTTCAACTCACAGCCATAGTATCTGCAATAGCATACGCATCAGTTTCGGATCCAACAGTCTCCAACTTTTCATTCTGGAAAATAATTTAGCATCGAAAATCAGTTCATCGTAAATATAGTAATTCACAAGGACTTGGCAGGGAAGAACCTGCTATTAACCTGTGACCAGTTTATGGCATCCAGGTTTTCGGAATTACCTGCGTCCCAGACGAATTTATATACATATATATCGGTTTGGAGGGGTTATCATAGTCCAACCACATCAGCTGTGCAACGAGAAGTTCAGTCACTGCGGGAAGAATCTGCCAAAGTAGAGAAAAAAATTAGCATTAAAAGAAATCAAAGATCATCCTTTACATAGCTAAAATAACTTGGAAGATAATCTTACAGGCATCCCAAGGTAGCAAATCCTGGCATCCAAGAGAAGAGAAGGCAAATCTGGAGGGGCAGTTCTGGGCCTCCCAGCACCACGAGATCCTCCTCTGTACATGCTGACGCTCATACTATACCTAGAAGCTTCATCCTTCATACCTGATTGACTCCACATTCCTCCATTGTCTAGATAGTTCCTTGCAGATGAAATGGATTGCTGGCCTCATATGAAAAAAAGGGTTCAGATTTTTGGCCTTCAATCGATTTACCATCAACCACAGGAAGGAATTTAAGATACAGGAAAACTACCTCTGTGACTTTCTCCGATTGTTTTGCAATAAGGCTATCTTCAGTCATGAACATGTCCATCTGTGACTCGCTTAAGCCATAGAGGTGTTTGGGGACATTTTTAAAGTTCTCCATCACTGAAAATGAGAAACAAGAATATGAAGACAATCATAAGAAAATATCAACAGTTACTTTTCCTCTCTGGCAAGGAAACCTGAATGAGTCGAGAATGATAAACCCGGAAAAAAAAACGGAAGGAACGATCGAACTGACCAGCCGCTTAGACTTAAATACTAGTCTGATATATGATAGGCTATCAGCGAGAGAACTAAAGATTATCAACAAATAAGAACAGCAAGAACTCTTTGAATTAATGTCAATATCCATGATGGTTGGAACCTTTTCTAGGGTCTTTCCGGGCTGGCTTGTTCATAAAAGAGAGAAAATAAATTGATTATGTCTCTCTTCCCTCTAAAAATCTGAGATGAAAACGGGTGAAATGTGTTTTCATAAAATCTTTGTTCAGCTTACCTCTCATTTTGAATAAAGAACTAGGAAGAAACTTAGGTCTGAACATGGCAATCATACCTCAAGAAAAAATCAATAATATGATTTGAAACGGCACGGGCGCATCGAAATCCGATGCTGGAAGCTCGAAAAAGTTTAAACTAAGAAACGCGTCAAAACAAAAAGCAGAGAAACAGAGACAAAATCAGATCGGAAGAAAAATAAGATAAGCGGGTGACGTGCACGCTGTAACTCACATCCTTCCTTAAGATTCACCTCCCGAAACTGTCTAGGTATGTGCTCGAAACCTCCGGAAGAAGCCCGGCACCTCCAATTCGCCGTCCCCCGGCGGGTGGTCCAAGGATATGGCGAGCTCGAAAGGCTGCGGGAGTGAGGAAAGACGGCCGTCTGGGCAAAGGAGGACGACCCCGCTCCGATCGCCGCCGCCGCCGCCATGGAGATGTCGTGGATTGGGGAAGTGAGGGAAACGCAGGCAGCGGCCATGGCTCGCAGCTCTCCCAAAGCCGACGGCTACTACTATCTCTTCCACCTCTGCACGGCTTCCCTATATCGCTGGAACCTCTCCACTCCAGACGATTTTATTGGGCCTAATAGGCCCAATAATGGCCCAATCCATGAGCCTCGGGGCAACTCTGATTGTGACAGTCCGGCCCATAATGAGCCAAGGAGGGCGGGGCGTATACCCATATCGACCCCGTGGTCTTATTGGGCCTAGTATTAACCCATTATGGCCCAAATACTCTAATGGTGGGCTGGACCAGAGGATGTTACTTGGCCCATAAATGTTCATAATAAGATAAGTATGAATAATCTCCATGGAAATACAGGCTCTAATCTGAAAAATGCCCATTGATAATTATGATCAAATTATTTTAGTAAAATGAGCTGTCAAAATACCCAGCTTCTTAGTGAGATGGATATTGATAATTTCTAAGGGTCCAACACTCTAATTTGATATGCTCTTTAGTTACTGCAGATAATAGTTTTTTTTTTCTTACATATTTTTAGTTTTTTTTTTATTTTGTTGAATTAATTTTATTAGGAAAATAAGGTGTTGTCTGTCTTCCCATGTATCCACATACCATTTTTTTTGTTTATTTTCATCGTGTAAATTATATTTGATTAATCATTTCCTTAGGATATTTGGAGATATAATCTCCTTTTTTTCTCGCATATGTTTAGCTATTTAGGGTTATGTGCCCATTATTAATCCGTTCTGGATAAGATCCTTTCCAGGAGCTTCACATTAATTTATTTTTCAACGGGGTCTACTCGCCTCACATGATATATTTATTCACTTTCCCAAGAACTTTGGCCTGTTGGCGTTGTCTGCAGAGCATTGACTTTGACGGTGACGAGGATGATCTCAACGTGGGGAAGAAGAGCGTAAGTCAACTTATGCCTTTTTATTATTTCTAATTGCCTAAATCATCTTAGTCATCATTTGAAACAATCTGAACTAAATCATCTGAATTAAATCATCTGAATTTGAACAGCTTCCAATGGAGATGCAGCCTATTTTAGAATTCCCTTACCGATAGCCCATATAAACAGAAACCATAGAGAGAGAGAGAGAGATACTCAAGAGAGAGAGAGAGAGAGAGAGAGAGATACCACCTGGATCTGCCAAAAATGTCTCAACACAGTAAAAGCCATCAACAACAGCGAAAAGAGCTCATTTGGGGAGCCAATAACGCAAATTTGGAGGCCCTAAGTCAATAAAATTAGAGAGAGAAACATCGGTCAGGAGACATCAGAAAACAGTTTGGGAGATTTGAACCGGGCAGAACGGTCAATTTACATCGAACAAACCATTTTTTTCTGACGGATGAGCAGCTCGAGGATCAAGTCCTTGGTTCTTTTGATCGATTCCTGCTGCTCTCTGCATTCCTCACGGGATGGAAGTAGGCATGGCCCTGGATGAGCACAGAGTTACCAAACTGGGTAAGAACCCCTAGGTCAGGGTTGGAGATTATAGATCAAAATGCACATGGGTCAAGACAAGACAAAACAGGGAGCCCACCAATTCTCTAGAGAGAGAGAGAGAGAGATACCATGGCTTCTTTGGCAGTGACCCTCTCCTGGTGATCGTACCGGAGCAGCTTGTCCAAGAAGTCAATGGCCTGGAGAAGGGAAAAACAAGTCTTTGTTTAAGTAAACACGGAGCTGATTCTGGTGAGAGAAGGGGATGAATCACAGAAGACGATGGACCTCCGGGACTGCCAGATGCTGATTCTCGGGGTTGACAAATTTCGTCCACTGCTTCCTGCTGTGCCTGCCGCAGAGCACCAAGTTTCACCATCTATGAGAGGGTGACGACGACAACACCAACAACAGGGAGGAAGCTGATGATCCGAGAAGGGAATCAGGGAAACCTTCCGATGAGGGCCTCAAAATGCGGGTCCAGCTCCAGCCGGTATTTCCTCAAATAGAGGTTCAGCTCATCCGTTCCCAGGACCTGAAGCAGATCAAGAACAGTCATTTCCGAAGCAGTTCCCGATTTTGCTGGCTTATTTGAGCTTTTTCTTTAAGCGCCTCGACATGTGAGGCCTCCCCATGGCGGGACAAGCTTCTGCAATAGGAAACTCCTAGTTTTTGCAGTACTGGGACGGTTGGGTCTGCAGTTTTTTCTTCATTCTGATCACACTTGTACAGTCTCTCCGTCTTCTTATCAATCCCCGTGTGGGCGGGCGCCGTCGACTCACAGACCAAGGAAATTTATGCTATTTAGATAAATGGTGTGGAACGGCAGAGCGTAGTTACCTTGGCTATCTTGACCAATTGGTCATAATTATCGTGCCCATAGAAAAATGGCTCCTTGCGGAATATCTGCGGAGAAGAAAGGGTTTTCAATAAATGGCAATTAGAAGCAGCAGAAGACGTCCTGGGAAGAATCGCTTACCATGCCGGCAAACATGCAACCGAGGCTCCACATGTCCAGGGAGTAGTCATAATCCTGCAAATCTACCAGGAGCTCTGGACCTTTGAAATATCTGAGTAAAAAGAAGAGAGCACTAATGAGAACGGTCTGCCTGTCGCCAACCTGAACAAGATAAGATGGCCATTGTTCTTGCATGGTGTTTCAGCACTGAAAGGACTAAAACAGTTCCGAGAAAGGTGATGATTGGGACAAAAAAAATCGACGAACGGAAAATTTTATTCACATGCACAAATAAATAAATAAATAAATAAATAACGAGGATTGGAGCCCCATTCCCCAACCCGAAAATTTTATTCACATTTCACATGCCTTGGGAGTACATTTTTAGGATTTCTCTCGGTAAGGAACTGGTTCTGGTTTTTGTAGAGCCCTGTCAGGAAACACCCCATGTTATACCTGCCTCAGACAGCAAGCATAGCACCATTCCACACACACACACATATTCTTAGGGATGTCAGTAGACAAATTGCGGTTTGTCAGACAAAAAATTATAGGCCAGATTTCACCGAAGCCCAGGCTTGATTCTGCTAGCTCAATGTTCGAGCCTCAGTTTGCAGCCCAGACCCAGACAAATCAGGGTTAAAGCAGGCTTCCAGGCAAGCCAACACAGCTGATGCCTATATTGGATGTTTACCCACTTAACACACCAACTACAGGAAGAGATCTGGGTACGCATAATTAGAGTGAGAAGCCTTCATAATGTTTGCATGTCCTCTATCAAACTCTGAAACCTGGGGATCAACCAGTGAGTCAGTCAAAACCAAATTCATAGATGTGAATCGTTGTCATTTTACGTCTGAGAATGTCTCCTCACAACCATTAGAGAAGAACGGCAGTTAACCTCCGTAGACCCTTTTTTGGCTCAAGAAAAACGCGAATGCTATTTTGTTGCCAGGGAATTAAACTGTGGTTCAATAGATATCAGCACTTAATGACCATCAAGGAGTTTTTTTGTGCGTTTCCCGCATTCAACCTCATTCAAAGAAAAAGAGCAGAAGATGTGGAAAAAAAATTTAGGATCCGCACCCAAAATTCTAGAAGAAAGACGGGTATTGGAGCAAAGTAGATTGACCAATGTGGACTGAGTCAACTCTGCAGCAGGGCTCCGTGAAGTCAAACCTTGAACTTGAGTCAAGAAAGCAGACAATAGCTAAATCGTGCCTCGTCCCTACCACCACCCATCCCCACCTGGCCAATATGTCAGACTCGATGTTTGTCCAAAACAGAGGAACTCGTCCCTTGACACCCAAGGGAAAATGACTCAGAGACGTGGACAGAATCTATCAGAGAAGGTTCTTGAGGCTATTGACCCACGACAATGTATGTTTATCTCACAACTAGAAAGTATGAGTATACTATGAAAATGATACGATCCTCTCAGGTGTGCTTCAATTCGTAGATGGACCAGAGGAGGTTCTTCCGAATATAATTAATTCGGATAGATTCTTGAGAAGAACGAACCGAGAATAATATTAGAAGACTGAGTTCATGTGGAAATCAGTGATCTCCACAAGAGGGATGAGAGACAAGGATGACGGAACAAGAAGTGGAAAAAAAGGGAACAAAAGGAACAGTGGGAATTAGTTCAAGAGTATACCCCTCCTCCCCTTTATTTGGCTCTTCACGCCCCTTTCAGTTTGACTCTTCTCTCTTATATAAGCCCCCTGGTTCAATCTGAACAATCCGTGCATCTTCGAAGTGTTGTATCTGAGCCGTTTGCTATTTCCCTCTCTCTATACTCTTGTTTCTATACTTCCTTCTTACATAGCTAATAATTGGATTCGTATCAGAAAACCTGAGAACCAGTATATCTTTATAACCCTACCCATCAACTCTAGTACATTTTTGAACCTAAAAATCTGCCTGCACCACTAAACAAGTAACAAGAACCCAATGATGGCATTTTACATCTTACTCCTGTCTCATGGACAATCAAATGAAAAAAAAAAAAAGCATACCCATATTTTTTTAATTTTCCCTCATGGCGAGCCTTGAGGAAACTCCAACTGACCATACACAAATTACAGCATCATTTTTTCAGGACCAAAGAATTTACGAGACTGCAGAACTAGCGTGTCCAATCGTGAGATGCCTCCATGGTTGCGGGTCTAATATCGGACAAAAAGCTTGCGCACAAAGTCACTTATTGCCCAATTGAATCTAAATCATCCTAAGATATACTCAAAAAAAAAATATAATGTTGTTGAAGTACATAAAACTAAGAAAAAGAACAAGATAATAGAAAACATACCTTGAAGCAACACGGACATTATATTCTTTTCCAGGATGATAGAATTCTGCAAGTCCCCAATCAATAAGACGAAGCTTCCTCTGTTCGTGATCAATCATTACATTATGAGGCTTCACATCTCGATGCATGATACCTTGGGAATGACAAAAATCCAGAGCCTACAAGAATCAAATTGCAAAGTTAAATCTCATGATAATGAGAAAACAAGCAAATTTTTTCACTCGACAACGAAAGTAATGCAGTTTAAAAAGAATACTTCAACCAAGGAAACTATGACGGGAAAAAATTAATGAAAAGCAGAATCAGAAGACACTGTAGAAAAAAGAAATATAATAGAAATCCAGAAATATACACAGAATAGGAATTGGAAAATCAAGATGGAAAAGGTCAGGCTAGTTGCAGTTACCAAAGTCCATAGATAACCACACTCAAACACTGCATTCAACATAAAAATCAGAAGATGATGGCAAGCGAAAACAGATGCAATCATATCAAATATGAAGTCCAAAAGATGATCGACCTGACTGCACCAACATATTGAAGTTGCAATGAGATCAAGAGTATGAAAGAACTAAATAACGGGAGTTGATAAAGATTATATAAAAAAAAGCTAATGATCAAAGTTATAGTAAAAATGTTATAATAACATGACGTACAACTTGGCAGCAAATTTTGTCAATCAGAGGACATCATTCACTGTTTAACTTGCCAGGATATCAATAAATTAGGAACCCAAAATGCAAAAAAATTCAATTACTGGATTAAAATAAGAGAACACTTGGGAACCCAGAAATATTCATCATCAAGCTAAAAAACTACTAAAGGCTTGGAAAATATGATTCAACAACAAAAAACTGTTTCGCCCCGTCTCCTGTCCAGCCCAACTCCCCCTTCCCCCAAGCAACACAAATAGATAAGTAAATATCCGTAAACATCGAAATTACTCCATGGAAAGCCTACTAACCTTTTGCAACGTCATATGAAAATCCTCTCATGAGAAGAAGACACATTATCATACTTTGCATAAAAAAACGAGAATAGAATTTGTGGGACGTATGCAAATCCGGGCATGCTACATCCGCTCACAAACTTACTTTTCCAAATCTTATATGATAGCAAGGATACCACCAAACAAAGGCCATAAGATAAATCGCCATTAAATAAAATTTACACTTTATGATAGAACAGAAAAACTTAAATCACCTTTAGTCCCAGTAAAAAATGAAGTCAAATTTTAACAAATTTCAAAACGTCGGGCTACATCGCAAAAGCATGCATATGCATGTCAAAGATTAAATATTTAAGTGGTGTTTCATCAGCATAAACAATAGAATCTTAAATAATGTTTAAAAAGAATATCATTAATTATCTGCATATATCAACCATAGCTAGTATAAAAGCCAAGTTGAGATATATTGATGAAATAATTGACAATATATTCAAACTCTCAACATGAAACCAATTCTCAATAAATTAATGAACAATGGGTAATACCCAACAAATAATAATCAAAAAAAAAAAAAAATATTAGACAAATCTATCCACAACCTAATTATAAATGTAGAATAAAAGGTCTACCTTCAATAGTTCATATATATAGTATCGAATATCGTAGTCTGTGAGAGTTGGATAAAGCTCTTTAAAATCTCTGTTGTTGACATATTCGAATATAAGACTGGGCGTCTTTGACTGCTGGTCCCTCACAATGTCGAGCAATTTAATAATGTTTGGCCCACCACAAAGATTCTGCAAAATCTTTATCTCTCTCTTGATCTGCAAACCAGAAAACGTCCTAAAAATATTCCATTGAGTGGCAAAAATAATAAAAAACATGCAATATTAGAGGTGAGAAAATCAAGTACGATACAACAATCCAAGTGTCAGTAGGGAATATAAAGTATATAAATTATATGGCAACGGAATGCCTGTAAGGAAATACTAAAACAGAAGAAAATCCCAGTAAGTTCAATAAAAGAATGATATCTGAAAAAATTCATAAAAAGTACTAGATAACAATAGCGAAAAAATCAATTATAACACTAAACGTGAGTTTTATATCTATCATTCTTTCATTTTTCATGATGCTCTTATCCTCCCCTTCCATTTCTTCTTACTTGGCACGCCGGAGCCTATAACGTCCTCCTTTTTTTTTCCCTTCTCTGGCCACAAAATGAGGGTGTAGGCATATTAACTTCTTTTGAAAGGTCTGTCTCTGCCCAGATGGTTGTAGATTCTAAAAAACTATGTAATTGATAGCAATACCCCACCTTTTGCTCAAAACATGTAGACAAGGAGACTTCGCTGGTATAACGGAATTATTTCGAATAAACTTTCTCCAGTTATTTCAATGTTTGATTTTTCAGGTCCAAGATATCGAATGTCACTCAGCAATGGTATTCAAGAGGAAAACCAACTAAAAAGAGCATGGATAGATCCAACATTTAGCAAGGTAAAGAGACGGCATTATAAGAATAATAACCTTTTTCTTCTTCACAGGCTTTAGAATCTTGATGATGCACTTTTCATTATTTGTGCAGTGGACTCCTTCGAACACCTCACTGTACTTCCCCCTGCCAACCTTCCTGACCACCTCGTAATCATCCTGTTCCCTGAGACGACGAAAAATAAATTAGCAAAAATAAGAAGAGGAAGGGAGTAGCAGGAGATGCACGAAATGTGACGAGTTCTACCCCCACTGGATGGTGACGGACTCGTAGTCCCAGTAATCCTTGGGGCGGACTACGTTAACATCGGCATACACCTTGGCCTTGGAGCTGGCGCCGGGCCGCCGCACTGTTTTCCCAATCTTCTGCGCCAGGGTTTCCGAAGCCAATGATCCCGGGCCACCGGCCCGCGGAGGAGTAGGAGGAAGGTGCCGCTGCGCCCGCCGCTGCTGCTGCTGTTCCTGGTGCCGGGAGCTTCCGGCGAGCGCTGCGCCGGAGGAGATCTCCCGTAGACAGTGGCGGAGCCGGGGGCCGCGGTCGCGCCGGAGGAGGATTGACCAAGGGGAACCGGAGGAAAGTGGTAAGGATAGGAGCCGGTGCACGGTGCTTCCGATTGGCCTCAATGCCATGAAACAGCGAGCACAAAAACCTAAGCAGACATGACAAGAACGATATATAACCCTAAATCTCCCCCACTCCCCCCACCCACCCACCTACTCTCTCTCTCTGTATCGGGCGGTTTCGGATCCCCGCACGTGAATCCGAAACTGAATCCGGATCACGCGGTAGCTTTCCCCGCCCATTATGCCCAGCCCATCGGGCCTATTTCTAATCGGGCCCGGAAAACAATGCCTACATATTTAGAATTATTTACTATTTATATATATTGCATATTGGGGCTATTTACATACATTATTAGCCCAACAAAACTATATTAGGTTGTCCAAGGAAATGACGGATTCCAAAATCTGCGGCAATCCAAACAGCTCCGAGAACGGTAGAAGGGGGCGGAGGCCACACCGCGGAATCAAATTAATCCGGGCCGTCCATTCAAGCATCAGGAAGAAAGATAATCATAGGTCCGTCCGCAACAGAAAGATGGGAGTCTACGCTCTCTAAGAAGAAAAAGAGATCCACGAGAAGGTATCTACGGCAGTTCTAATAAAATTCCTGGGAGACGACGACGGCGCCGGGGAGAGCCACGTCGCCAAGAGGGGCACCCATCAGCGGTACTGCAGAATAAGCGGGGAGAAGCACAATCAGCCATTAATTATTCTAATAAATTCGTTTAAAATAAAGTGGATAGGCAAATTATGAAAATTTTCATTACAATATGAAGACCACATGTGGCCCAGATCTGCTGAGAACCTGATTCTCAGAGAGATTACTGCTTTGATTCTCAGAGATGATGATGACAATGAATATACATTCAAAGATAATGATGATGAATGATGAATGTAAGACTAGAGTAGAGTACTGAAACGAAGGAGATGATGGGAAAAATTAGAGATGAAAGATTGTAAATGAGAAGGTATTTATGAAAAAAATACAAGATGATGGCAATAAAAGTTTATGATAAACTTGCAATCAAAACCAAAAAATGCCAAGAATGAGAACTAAAAGAGAAGAGAATAGCTGATAATTCGAGATAAAACTCACATGGCCGAACAGTTTTTTTTGAAAAATATGCGAACTAAAACTGAGTTGATGACGAAAATAATAACTAGAGTGGAAAAATGCGCGTTTGAACAAGTATGTATAACAGGAACAATAAATCTCAGATGATCAGGACGACATTTGATTATCTGTGAACAAGAAAGAGCATGAATGAACGGGCGGGGTACCTTGATGAACCCAATCTCCTTGGCATTGCTGCGGAAGCACTGTCTGCAGCACATGAGACCATACTTCCTGATGAGGCCATGGGAGTTGCCACAAACGCGGCTGCACACGTTAAAACCAGATTGCTAAAATGTCAGAAATCAGGTACAAAAATTTATATTGTTAGAGCTAATCTGCAAATTATATTGCTAGAGAGCGTTTTCTCAAATATTTGCCCTTCAAGACGGGATGTCTTGGTGACGATCGATACAAGTCCATATCTCAGAAAAAAATAAACGATAAACGAAATAGACTAGAACTTGATTAAAGTACGTAAATACCATCCTGTTCATAATTTACGACAGGATGAGCACATATAGCGATCTTGTATGTAATCCACCTCATTGGAGTGCAGCTCCATGTTTTATCAATAGGAGGATACTCAAGCAGTGAGGATTAATTGATTTACGCACACATAAAATCTCACAAACCACGATAAGATTCTGAGAAGAACTATGTGCAAGTTTCATTTCGTTTAAAACTTATAGACGTGAATTTTGTTTCCAAAATCCAATGATTGCAGCCAAGAAAACAATATGAGATACAAGTAAATAACTTAAAATATTTAACGGAAAGGCACTTAAGGCATTTTAGATGCCGCCTATTATCAAAAATTGACGTTGGAAAAATAGACACATAGGCAGACATCGGCGACGTTTAAAATATCTAAAATATCGCAGAAAACTTGCTAGGCTCGGAGTAATGGAGATATATACATATAAACTTTGCAAAGATCAAACCAACGCACTGTATCCTCTGAAATAAGGCACGAAGACATCTGAAAATTAAAAATAAGGAAAACAGAGCTATCACGCAGTGTGCATCTGAAAACGCCGATCAACACCGTCTTAATAAGAACTAGAAAAACACGCCGTCACCAAGTTGATGACCATACGTAACGGAGTAGAAATATGGATCTACACGGATGAAGACTATCTGACCAAAGGAAATACTGTCCCGTTGCAAAGAAGATGCTTACCAGACCCGCGATCCAGGGCCGTAGTTCTTCGGGTGCGAATGCCAGACGGCGGAGTGCCCCATCTCTGCCTCTCTTCCTCCTGTCCCTCTCCCTCTCTCTCTCGCTGCAATCCGCAACAACTACCGAGTGGCGGCGATGGGTTTCCAACCTGCGCTTTTATACTCAACCGAAACCCTAGCGTCCTTTTATTTTCTATTAACTCCTATAAATACAATTATTTACAATATACCCCTCACCAGTTCTATATGTCAAACCGGCGCCATTACATAAATATTAATTATATTTTACACCATGATGCACCTGTCACTTAATAAATCCCATTATAAATTTTATTAGCTCAATATCCTCCTAATTTATAAATTAAACCACCGTATTAATTGTATATACCCCCTTATAATTTTTGCCTGAACGCAGTGGCCATTAGTATTATTGGTATGAGATAATGAACCTCCCATTAGGTCGTCCTCGGAGAGTTGGCCTTCTTTTGAATTAAATAAAATTACCATATTAATTTTATAGTATGTATGCCCTCCTCCTCAAATTTTGCCCTGCTCAGGACGCCCATTGGTATTATTGATATTTAAATAATATATCCCATTATAAATTTTATTTTATTACCACTCCCCTTAGTTATAAAGCTCTATATCCTTCTAATTCATTCAATTAAACCCGGTATTAAGTTTATATTATGTACAACGCCTGAGAAGTTGGGCCGGCTCAGGAAGGCCCCCAGACCGGCCCATGCCCCAGTAAGACTGCCGACCCCTCTTTCGGACACGTATATTTTCCAGAACGCCCGCCGGCGGCCTCCGTCGAGCTCCGGCGGACGCTTGAATGGCCTCTTCGTCGTCGGCGACGGCGGTATGAATCTCTTCGCCACCGCTGATCATCGTTCTTATCCGGTTTTCGTCTCCTGCTGTTTGAAGAATGCAGTGCCCCTTGCCTTGACAGGCAAGCGACAGAGGAGAAGAGGAAGATTTCTATGGCGGAGGTTCGGGATGGGTCGAGGCTCGGACGGCCTGCGAGCACCTGCCGAACCTATCCAGCGATCTCTTCCACATACCTCCTCCGGATTCTCACTGCACCAGGTGAATTTTTGCCTTCATGGATGTTTGGGGGATTACGTTGTTGACGAGGAAGTCCTTTGAATTTGGGAATTTCGTCTGCTGTTTCACGGACATGTTTTCCGTTTGGATTTTATATTTTAATTGAATTTATTTACCGATAATCTGTTCATATTTTCTAGATTATTTTCCTGTCGAATCATTAAAAAAAGTGTACGTATTCTGCTGCATTTTGGAGGAGATCAGACGGCTTATTATTTCGGCATTAGTAACTTGGAGATAGAATCTCTTTTTGCGGCTCCTCATTCTGGAGCTTCTTCGTAGTTTGGGATACACATTGAAACCCCTCATTATTGATATGAAGGGGCGAATGATAATTTCTGGATGATAAGGAGAGAGTATACTTTGGTTTGGTGATCTCTCCTAAAAAGCACAAAAAGAGACGGAAAGCTATGATGGTCATGTTTCATTTGGATGCCCAGAAATAATAAAATGAAGCATAGATTTCTTTTGTTTCATAAATAATTTTATAGAATGAGGTCAGCGCATGCATTATAATTCTCTGAGTAGTTGTGAGCTGGGAAGCCAGAAGCTCTTGGTAGCGGCGAGGGAAGCCATAAGGGCTAAAATTTTAACAATGAAAGAGATGTGAAATAAGGTGTTTGTTGTTTCCAATCTGACATTTTTTTTTCTGGTACCTGTGGGTGCATCAAAACCTCATTCTACGCGACTCTTTCCCACTAATGCACATATGGTTCATAACCAACGGGATCTTGCTTCATACGTGATACTCTTACTGCGCTTTTTGTTGAATACAAGGAAGCATCTTTATTATCCTATCGTACTACTCTCTTTCATCTGACTATCAATTGGAAGTACCCTGCACCGTATCAATTCTGGTCAGCGTAAATTGGTGGGTGCCAATCTAACCCGAGGATGATAGTACTGGCAGTCGCAACAAGCGATAATGATAATAGTTTCAGTATAGCCCAGGAGAAAATGTTGAGCTCCTGTGGAATACTAAAACTTAAACGAAGAAGAAACATCTTATAATTATTCTTTTTTTCTGTAATACATTGTTCTGTTCATGTAGATCATAGGTTCTTTGAACGTTTTTCTCCTTATATTCACTTGGGCTCCTGTATTCAAGGTGAGGACCATGTCCGACGAGCTGACAGCCCATCTTATTCGCTTCAGATGCCACCATCCGGCTGAAAACTGGCTGTGCCTGAGCTGCAAAGATGTTCTCTGCAGCCGATTCATCAACAAGCACATGCTCAGCCATCACAAGGAAACTGGGCATTGCCTGGCTCTGAGCTACAGGTACGAGACGAGCTTCCCCATTGATTGAGCTGTCAAAGAGGAGCTAACCCTATTAAACTAATATGGGTTATATTTCCACACAGCGATCTGTCTGTTTGGTGTTTTTCCTGCGAAGCATACCTGGATGCACAGGTGATCCTGCAGCTGCGGCCCGTTTATGAAACTGCCCACTTGATGAAATTTGGAGCGGCCCCACCAGTTCGACCCATCGAATTCCTTCAGGTCGGTCTTGAAAGTCCGTAGCAGGTTCCCCCTTCTAGAACTTTCCACTCTTGGGATCCTCTCAGAGATTCAGACGAGACTGGTTCCAGGATTAGTTGATGTAAATGTTTCCGAGGCTTTATATCTCAGGTTATATCTTAGTTCATCATATTTTAAGTCTAGAGTTGTGCATGGAGGCCCTTCATATGCCATTGGATTGAAGCTTAACTACACCATCAAGCATGCCTCCTGAAGCATGTTGTCAGCCTCGGATTCCAGAGTTCGTCCCCAATCATTTCCTTGCCATTTTTGGGATTAAAAAAATTAAGGCCCATGATTTTTCCTCAGATTTTCTTAGAAAATACATCTGGGGAGCGTCTGCTTTGAGTTTTTGTCCCTTAATGGTGTTGCATTGCCACACATAAACCTCATTAATAATAGGCGGCTTACAGGGACTTCAAACCAGGTAATTAGTAAGCTAATATTATCATCAGCTTACTATATTCTCAGAACAAAGTTTTCTTTTCCCATGTCGGCTGCAGCTGGGTAGATTTGGATCTGATCAGATATGATCGGATCAGCCTCCACCTCTGAATCTATGTAGATATCCATGTGTTTTCATTTTAGATGACTACATTTTCGGGTATCATGGTGTGATTATGTTTTTTTCGTGAAAAAATCCCTCAATTTACTGTATATTTTTCCTTCAACACGCCAAAAAAGATTGAATAATTCTTCATCTGCCTTCTAATTAGGTACCAAAGGTAATTTAGGAATATTCCCATGCTTTTTCCTTCAAATTATTTTCTGAAATATCAAAAGCAGGAATTCTGGATTGGGAGAGAGAGAGGGGGGTGATGTATCTAAATGACTAATAATAATTGTTCGATATTTTCCGATGCTATAAATGAATTGATCTTTTTAAAATACGAACATTTTTCAAGTAAAATCAACAAAAGGGGAGTTCTGGATATAGAGAGAGAGAGAGAGAGAGAGATGTATCTTAATGACTGATAATAATTGTCTGATATTTTCTGAGGCCATAAATAGGTTTTTATTTTAAAAAAATGAATGTTTTTCAAGGAAAATCAACAAAAGGCTCTGGCCCATGCTTGTCTTTACGGAGCTCACCCTTGAGGAAGATCCTTAAAAAAGCTTTTGGAAGATTTGCATGAAGTTTTGGGCTCAGCCTGAATATCCATGAGAGAGAAATAGAGAGGGAGAGAGAAAGAGGAATAGAGAAGAGAGAGGGGGGGGAATAGGGAGGTAGAGGGAGAGAGAGAGAGGGGGGAATAGAGAGGTAGAGGAAGAGAGAGAGAGAGAGGAATAGAGAGGGAGAGAAAGAGGTAGATAGGGTATTACAATCATGATCGATCAATCGTCAGATCGACGATCATGATCAATCAAGTGACAATCATGATCACGATCATGATCTGGGTCCTTGATCGATGAGTTGATCGATGGCTATAGTGTACTATTTGTTGGATGATGACTTTTCATCATCCAACAGTTACGATTCACATCGACAAGAAAGATATTAAATCTCTCTCTCTCGCTTTCGTCTCTCACTCTCTCACTTTTGCTGCCTCTATCCTCTTCTCGTTGGAGAGACCGACTTCACCACTACCAAGTTCGCCGCCGCCAACTTCATCACTGCTACCTCTCCCTCTCCCTCTTCCCCTCTCTCTCTCTCTCTCTGTTAGGGCTTCTCCGAAAATGATCGAGCTGCTCCCAACCTCACTACTGCCATCTCTCCCCCTCCCTCTTGTCTCTCTCTTGTCGTTTCTCTCTCTCTCCCGCCCCTCTCTCTCTCTCACCCCTCTCTCTCATTAACAAATAACAAAGTTCATAAATACATTTGGATAGTAAGTTCATTTAATCTCATTATATATATTAATAAAGTTAAGAATTACGACTAATATATATATATGTATAGCTACAAAGCTTAATTATTATTTATTATTATAGTTATTAGGCATAATATATGTTTTAATAAAGCTAAAACTTAGGCCTAATAATAATAATATATATTTAATATATATTATATATAATATTTAGGCACTCAATCACCCCACCATATAATATAATAACATTAAATAATTATTATAAAATATAATAATATTAAATGACGATCAACCGATCATATGATTGATTGGATCGTTGATCATGACAATCAATGATCACGATCAGCGATTTTGACTGATCGGATCGATGATCGATCATGATCGCAGTACCCTAGAGGTAGAGAGAGTGAGAGAGAGGGAGAGAGAGGAATAGAGAGGGAGAGAAAGAGGTAGAGAGAGTGAGAGAGAGAGAGAGGTGATAGGAAAGTGGGCTCCGAACTTTTGGTCCGGGCTCTATAAAAGCCCAAAGATGGCTTAAAATAGGCGGGCCTATTTTCAAGTCGCCCCATGGGCGTCCACCTATAGGGGCTTAAGTACAAATACTAAACGTTAACAGGTGGTACGAGCGTCCGCCGAAAAGAAAGTTAAGAGGTATAATTGTACATATAAATATAAGTAGGGTTTTACATGAAAAATAATTATATAAAAAATAAAGACGGCTGCGACGGCCTGACCGGGAACAAGTTCGTCGGGGGTTGCTTCACAGCGTGCGCAGGGAGAACAGCGAGATCGTCGCCATACTTCGCCATTGCGAGCTGCAATCCCATGAGAGAGGTTCGCCTATCTAGGTTTTTGCCCCAGCTCTCGCCTCTGTGCTTCGACCTGCTCGGGCCATCGCTGGTTTCTGCATCGCTGGGTTTATGTTCTGGGGTGTTTCCGTAGGGTTTTGACATCTCTGTGATTCGGTCCCCAGTGGTGGAGAATTTTGTCCTATTTGGTGTATATGCCACCATAATCTTTCCGTTAATTGTTCTTCCCCGCGGTTGGTTTGAATTTCGCCGGTTAGGTGTTTTTCCCCAATTCGATTTGATGCCTGTTGATGTTGATTTTGTAGGTGGATACCTCGCCCTATTATTCGGCTCTTTATATTTTCAGCTTGAATGAGTGAATTTGGTTGTTATTTGAGTTGCGATTGATCGCATAACGTCGATTTTGTGTTTCAGGGTTTCCTGGCTAGAGAAGATCATTCTCCTGACTGAGATCTTCCGTGTAGGAAGTTTTCTGTGAGGGTCATTTTGATGACTTTGGGGGATTTTCCAGCGGAGATGCGGCCGAAGGGGCACTTCTCGCGGATCGACACTTTGGAGCTACAGTCTCAGATCCTCAGGAAGCTTGGGCGGCCGAAGGCCGAGAAGTACTTCTTTCATCTGAAAAGATTTCTCAGCTTCAAGATGAGCAAGCGCGAGTTCGACAAGCTATGCCGCGTCACGATAGGAAGGGAGAACGTCACGCTTCACAATTTGTTCGTCCAGTCGATCCTTATGAACGCAGGTCTCGCCCATGCCCCTCCAGTCAGAGACATCAATTCATCACATTCTTGGATCTCCAAGATCTCCAATGGATCATTTGGGGTCACATTATCACCATCAGCCGGCAAGGGCAGGCCTTTGAATAACCTAGATCGGAAGTTCAAGGATCGACTGAGTCCACTTGGACTTCACAGCCAGGTACCCTCTGGAAGCATACAGGACATAAGTGGTTCTTGTGATATTCGATTACTGAGAGAGCAGCAGGGTGGTCCGGAGTTGATATCAGTTGGCAGCAAAGCTCCACTGGAGTTCGGTTCTGTGGAAGATGGGGAAGAGGTTGAACAAGTAAGAGATAGTCCATGTGTTCAAAGTAGAAGCCCAATAAGGGCTCCTCTTGGTATTTCAACCACTGCTGGTGGTTTCTCTAGAAAATCTCTTTGCAAACGACCCAAGATGCCTGCTGGTCTCCACCTCCCCAAGCCATATATTCAAGATGGCTGTCAAAGCTGTTCTGAGCTCCCTGATGCTTCTACCTTACGGACGCGGCTGGAGCACAAGGTGGAGCTGGAGAATCTTAGATTGTCGGCAGAATGTGCCAACTTATTGAACTCTGGTCTGGATGCATTCTTGACGAGGTTGATCAAACCCTGTGTGGACTTGGCAAGAGCAAGGTGCAGCAATGGACTCACAGACCATGCGAATGGGAGCCAGGTCTCTGAAAGAAGCAGTTTGCAACAAAAGGAACATGAACAGATGTTGAATAAATCTCTTCTTGTGTCCCTGCTCGACTTTAGGATAGCCATGGAGTCCAACCGTCAATGTCTCGGGGAAGATTGGCCGCTACAGCTCGAGAAGATCTCTTTCCGTTCATTCGGTGAATAGCATCGCACTTGTCCTAATTTGGATGAAGAAGTTCCTGAGACTGCATAACTGACCGTCGGCCCCGTGATATCCACTTTGTCATAAAACGAGCGGCATCAATGGAACAAGTGAACTGATTAGCTCACCAGAGATCTTTTTCCAGACCATTCATCAAGAGCACACTGCGCACACGGTTACTCTTCCCGTCAGGAAATTTTAGCTGTACAGAGGGTAATAAGCTGGAATTGCCATGTGAGGGCCTTGGATGAAGAGGATGGGTATAGTTCTTAGAGCTATATCATTTGTTTGTGCATCAGGTAGACTATAATTTTCACCCCAAATTATACTGCGAGTAGCCTGCTGTCATCTCCAATGTCCAAGTTACTTCTGACCAATTTCTATTCCATTCCCCTGGCTCAAGAGCAACAATGTAAGCAGTCGTTTCTTTAGTAATATTATCGATTCCAAAATTATCTGTCTATTCTTCTGGTTAATCTCCTCGTTCGGATCTTGTTATGTGTTTTCGTTGGAGGCATTCGTGTTGGAATGCCCCCTTCATAAACTTCTTCTTTAAACATATTTGCTCGCATCAGGGATCAGCACCCTCCGCCGCCTTGTGTTCACATATTGATGTATGCCAGAAAAATGAGAGGAAAAAACGAGCATTTTCCATTTAAATTGATGATTTTTTCTAGATAGTGCAGAATTAATTATTGGCAACAATTTTGTCTTTATTTTGATTATGGTAATGCTTCTGATATCTGTTGTTACGAGAGCCGGCTGTTAATTTGTGATAGTTGGGTCTTTGAATGCCTCTGGGAGACGTTAGACTGACACCTGTTCGTGTGCCATTGGGACTGGCTGTCTGAAGGATAGTAGGGGCACACTGCCACGTGGCAGAGAGCGGGGCTGCTGAGTTGGATTCCTTCAATTAGATGGCGAGGGGCTGACTCAGATAAGCATGGAATCGGACCTGTTTTTATTCATGGATTTGATTGACTTTGGGTCCAAAATTCAGAAATAGATTCTTCTGGGGTCAAACAAAGACAGGTCCTTCGTCTCTTCTCTTCGCTCGTTTGAATAGAGATAAATGGATGTAGTGAGATAGATAGGTAGATAGATAGAGAGAGAGAGAGAGAGATGGGTATCGGTTTTTTTACTCTTTATGTTGGCAGACAGATGCAGAGAGAGAGAGAGAGAAAGAGAGAGATGGGTATCGGTTTCTTTACTCTTTATGTTGGCAGACAGATGTTTAGAGAGAGAGAGAGAGAGAGGACCTGATGGGGACTTTTTTTGTACTCTTTACGTTGATAGACGGTAAATGAATGGAGAGACAATGAGACTGATAAATTATCATCTCTGATCTTAATGTTCATCTTCACTGACAGATTGAGAGGATACAGACTGACGCGACCTGGGATCTTTTTATTCTAATAGAGAGAGGAAGAGAGAGAGGAAGAGAGAGAGAGAGAGAGAGAGAGAGAGAGAGAGAGAGTTATTTTCTTTAATTTTTACGTAGATAACATAGCCAGAGTGTGTGTGTGTGTGTGTTTGTGTGACGAGTTTTCTTCTTATACTAATGCACGGAGATATGATTTTTTTTTCAGAGAGAGAGAGAGAGAGAGAGAGAGAGTAACAAGCTTTCTTCTTACGTTAATGGACGGAGAGAGGATTTTTTATTCAGAGATAGAGATAGAGAGAGATAGAGAGAGAGAGAGACCCAGATCGCGGCGACCGGGCGAGGGTGCGCTGGCCAGATTTCCGGCAGGGAGGAGGGGGACAAGCGAGAAGGAGAAAAAGAATAAGACAGCGGGCATGCATATTCTGTCTCCCCGGCATCCTCGCCGTTGGGCACTCCCGATCTCGGCTCTCTGTCTCACGAACCCAACACACCCCCTCTCTTTCAGCAACACCAGGACCCCGCATGCCCCTCTCTCTCTCTCTCTCTCTCTCTCTCTCTCTCTCTCTGCCTCTCTCGTTGTCCTCGGGCTGGGGGGCATTGGAGATCCATCTTCCTTGATTCCGGGGTACAAGGAAGATGGATGATTGGACATTCCCCAGATGCCCCTCCTTCAATTCCTGTCTCCATCCCGTCCAAAATTTAGGGTTTAGAGCTTCTGAGGATGGCGACAGCGGCCCAGGGATCCTCTGCCAGGCGGTCTCCTTGCAGGGATCCCCGCGACAGGGGACCCGGGTTTCTTGGAGTGCCTAGAGAGAGAAAGAGAGCTTCTTCTCCTTCTTCTTCTCCTCCTCCATCATCCTCCTCCGCAGACCTCCCCCAGAAGAAAGGGCTCGCTGCCACCCCACGGGTTTCAGTCTCATGGCGGGCTTCACCATCCCCTGCGATAAGAATTTCCTGAGGATGGCCATGCTGAAGCAGGACTGCACCTTCCGCGAGCAGGTTCCTCTCTCTCTCTCTCTCTCTCTCTCTCTCTCTCTCTCTCTCTCTATCTATCTATCTATTTTTATATATATATATCTGTGGTTCTGTGGGGTAATGGAGTTGCAGGTGGGGAGCTACACAGGCTGTACAGAGTGCAGAAGGTGCTGATGAGGGAGATGAGGGAGGCGGCGGCGGGGGAGGAGGAAGAAGGAGAGGAGGTGGAGCTGACGCTGGCGACGGGAGGCGGCCGGCGGAGGAGGAGGGCAGCGGAGCAGGAGGATTTCGGGGGAGCTGCTCGTCGTCTTCGTCGGAGGTGGGGAGGGCGGGGACGTCGGAGGACGGGGAGCGGGCGAAGCGGCGGGCTTCCTGGTTCTCCGAGTGTCTGAGCCTCCGGATCATGTGAGGCCCTTTACCGAGAGAAAGAGAGAGAGAGAGAGAGAGAGAGAGAGTTCTACTCATCCTCTTGTTCAAGGATATGCTCAGCCTCTTACCGTGCAACCCGGCACTACACTCTGTTGCCCCCTTGCTTGCTGTTTCAACAGAGAGAGAGAGAGAGAGAGAGAGAGAGAGAGAGAGAGAGAGAGAGAGAGAGAGGAGGGAGAGAGAGAGAGAGAGAGAGAAGCCTGTCATTTGCTACACACATACTGTAAACTCCTGGCGGCAACCCTAGACTCCGCCGCACTAGAAGATTAATAAGGGAAGCTTAACTTAAGTGAGAGAGAGAGAGAGAGAGGAACTCTGCTAGCATATGGTACATATTTTGAACTCACCAGCAACCCCAGACTCAGGCGCATTAGAAGGTTGATAAGGACCCTTCAAATTCAGTAGGGGAGAGAGAGAGAGAGAGAGAGAGCAGTTGAAAACTTAAAATACAAAGAAATCTGAGAGAGAAAACTTAGCTGGGCAGGGCCTGTTGATCTCGGCTTTGAACACGCAGGCCGCTCTCTCTCCACCCCTGCGCGCAGTCCCTGGCTCGGATTCATTCTACCACTGGACTTCGTTTCTCAGCCACTTGGTGGCCACCCATTTCTCGCCCTTGATCACCGGGCAGCTCCCATGGAGGGACCTCTGCGTGAGCAACACCACAGACCACACTTCTCATTAACGATTCCCATCAACATTATATATAAATAAATATATGCATCTTCTATCTCGTTGACCAATGCTGATATAATAATGTTTTGACTATTCATCCCGTTTTGGAGAGAGACGGACAGGTTTTTTATAATAAAATAAATATTCCCCTTTTTATCAATTCTGTGAGAGATGGACCCTTTTGATGGCATGGGATATTAATAGATACGTGGATTGAAACATTCACCATGGGGCCGCTGGATATTCTGAGTTGAATACGTTTAACCAAGATGCTCGTTGACTTTTCCTGTGTGCCACGTGGTGGTATTGAAGAGTCAATTAATCTTCCTCCACCTTCTTGCAGAGTTGGGCGTGCCATTTTTATCCAGTTTTACAGGCGTTTAAGGATTTTGGCAAGGTAGTAGCAGTCAACGCAGAAGATTAATGATTCTTAAGAGGGATCAGAACACGTACCGGATCGATGGTGCCGTTGACCAGAACCGAATAAAAGAGGAGGCCGTCTCCTTGGCGTGGCTTCACTCTCAAGCCGATGCACTTATTGTAGTCATAGCCGGAGTTCATGTTGAGGCCATTCTGTCGGAAGAACGAGCATAGTCAACGCCTTAAGGCCGTATTATAGGCTGCCAGGACGAACAGGGAGGAGGAGCGTCACCTCATAAGGAAACATGGTCTCACCCCTTCCTCCACGTCAGATAAATACAGCAGAAAAGAAGCCACCTGCGGCCAGGATTAGAGTAAAGTCAAGGGCTCATAAGGCGTTTGACTTTGAGAGATCAATCGATCCGTGGCAATTCCCTGGAGATGGGCGCTGACTTTGGAATGCCACTGTTTCCAGAGGAGTCAACTACCTACGTATGAACCCTGAAAGCATTGCACTGGATTTTGCCAGATAAGGAAAGAAATATCGCGTTCCAGTTAGCTCTTTACCCGTTGACTCGACTGTGGGCCGTACTCCTCGGGATTGAAGACGTCATAGTGGGAGGCGTACCTCTGACCTATCTCATAACGAAGGACGTTAAATGCCTGCGCCACAGAGATATTCAGGACGAAATGGATGAATTTTTCAGAGAAAAACACAAGAAAAATGTATAACCAGTGATCAAGCACCAAAAGCCAGTGCAACATCCGGAAAAGAAATTATGACTTAATTTTTTCCATAATCATAGGAACACGATAATTAGCATTATACTGAGCTTCATTTATTCCTAATCTGGCATCATATTAGCCTCATACAACTGAAAACTAGTTTCCTTTTTTTCTTCAATTAACAGAGTGAGCCGACCAGGAAGCGAATTATTACGCTTTATCCAGAGCCGATAGAAGAGGATGCGTGAAGATCACTTGCAGAATCATAAAGTTTCCAGAAAAATCCTCTACAGAAGGACGTGGAAGTTATTGAATCATTGATCAAGAGGCGGGGTGGATTTTTCTGTGCACTTGTCCTCAAAGAAATACTGCCCCCAAACACTTGTTAAAAACCTGAGCAGCTATCAGGTTGAAGGGATTCTTTAACGGCGTCTACAGGAACGCTGTTCCTTTCAACTCAAAGTTAGTCAACGCACAACACGGTTTCAGTTGATTCAAACTACAAGATTCTGAAAATGAGCGTAGTCTCATAAATGCATCCATGAACCTCCCAGTTGCTTGCCTCTGAAAATCCCTCTCATATTGGTTGACCTTATTCAAGGAAAAAAGGAGCATGGCTTCATAAATCAAATTATCTTTCCCAAGCGCAAGCGCCACAGTAAGGAACATATGCAGAAAAATTTTAGAAGCCTCTCAGTAATTTGCGACTTGTTTATTTTCGCACACACCACTCAAAATCTCTAATAGTAATATTGAAGCAGCTCCGTCATATAAAAAAAAATAACCTAATGACAGATAATATGAATGGCCAATGTCACGTTAGTTTTCTTGCACAGAAATATTCTGAAATATGGTTTACATGAGACAGTCATTTTCGTTGCCAACCGGACGAAAAGAGAAACAGAACACCTGGATCTACCCATGGCATTGAGATTCACGGATAAGAATTCAGTGGAGATCAAATTCTGAATATAAACCTGAATACCTCTCCATGATCTTTGGGTATCATTGTCGCCCTCGCAATCTTATCCTCAATTTGATCCAGGGTTCCACTAGGATCTTCTCGTGCACTGAGAAATGTACCTGAACTGATTCCATAATTATGCAGAAAACATGAGTTAACCACGTCTCATGGACTATGAGAATGAAATGTTTAGTACAACATATCATGACAGCGTAGTGCACGAAATGTTTTCCAAAGGTCATGTCAGCAATAACTCGTATGCAAAGATTATTTGTTGTTTCTTTCGAGCACTTTAGGAAGAACACAGTTTCCACCTAACAAGAAGATGAACTACAGAAAAAGTTGAGCTATACAATCAAAAGGCAAATTTGGCTCAGTCTTAGATATTCTATATGCATCTGTGTGCGACCAAAACTGTACAGCATATTTACTTCTCTTTGCATTGAGGAAGGTAAAAATACTTTATTTTTTACTAGCCTACATTACGCCTGCCTGATGCATTTCCTCAAAGAAAAGCGGAGTCATATTCCAACAGCATGAAAGTAGCAACCCTTCTTGCTGACATGGCAAAAGATAAAAAACGGCAAGTGACAGAAAAAAATAGGGTCTCTGATTTGTTACACCTCACCAGGAGCCAAAAAAAGGCTGAAGATAATTAATTCGCTCGATTGCAATGGGACAACAATGTCATCAAACCAGATAGATTAAAGCGTCGGGCTTTTGACAATTATTCCCCTAGTCATCTAATAATGAGTGGACACAAAAGCGACTACCTTGTTCTTATTCCTTTGGTACTCTCAGCAGTCTCGCCCTTGCGTAAAGCCAGTGACGATGGCCTAAGTTTACTCTTCGCAATTCTAATAACCGTTTCACATTGCTTCCTGCTTGCAAAGTTTGGATAGTATACAGCGCGAGGTTTCCAGCTCAAAACCTGCTTTTAGAAACACAATCAAGCACACCCCAAAAAATAGCATAAAAGATGCTTTGCCTGCCCGATCATTATTATATTGAGATGCATTAAGCTTAATTAAAAATCTCAAATGAGCTGATGGCACAGATTGCCATGTGGATCCAACACAGAAGATCATAATAACATGTACAGAGTAGAAGAATATATTTTTATTCACTTGCAATAAATATTGGAGCATGCCAAAATAAAGAGGCTGAAAACAGTTATTCCTCAAAATGTCGTTCTTCTCTTCTTGTTGGGTATGGTTTCCTCTAACAGCAAATGGCGTTTTCTGTGGTGGCGTCCACAGGGTTGGGAGTACATATCTTTGGTAGTATAATCGGCAAAATTCCAAGTTCACCTTATAACCCTGATGCTTGAACGACTATATCTACAATTTAAAACTTTACCTCGCATAAGAAAATTAAAATCACGAATTTTCAAAGAAAAACAAGCATTCATACTCTATGAGATTGCCAAGTAAAGGTAAGTTCCAGAAAAATAGTTATTATGAATTTCGGTAAAGCTCTAAACTTTCTCAATTGCAAGTTGGTCACTGTTTTGATATATTTTTGCACGTTCATGGCTCCACTGTAAGTAACAAAAAAGTAAAAAAATCTGAAAGGAAGAAAGTTAACTAGCTAATGAAGGTAGAAAGTCCAAGCATCTTATTTCACATATGCACGCCAAAAGATAGCGTTAAATAGGCTAATAACAATGATGTGGCCATCTAAAAGTTGTAGTCATTTTGTTCCAGAGGAGGAAGAAACGCACGAAGGAGGGATGTACATGACTCTCAAGTCAGCTCCACCCCCTCCCTCATGCAACACATGGGCGTTGATCCACCCAAAATCTCACCTCTTGCAGTGAGTTTTGTGGGCAAACCAACCTGTGTGTGTCCTCCTGTTTTCATTACAAGGTTCAAGCCGAAGCAAACAACTTAGACCGATTACATTCCTGTTGTAATCGTTAGCCAATTATGCCAACTAAAATTGATCGTCGGCCTTTTAAAAAATATATATTCATTTAATAAACGGAAGACACGTTTTGGCAGCAGCCGTCGTATAAACCTCCAAGGCAAAATGATCTAGAGCGTAAACTTTTACCTCACTATCCGTTTTCCCTTACAAGTGGAACTCGTTTCAAGAAGGAACAGGTGCCCAGTAATTGGAAGCTCTTAAGCGAAAAAAAAAAAAAAAGAAGGTTACGAAAAGAGAACCTGAAATGATAACTCCGCGACATGATCTTCCCCCGTCTCCCCATGGGCCATCTCCAACGTCTCCTCTTCATACAGCCTCAGACGACCAGGGTTTTCGTCGGGAAGTTCCTGGGAAAAATAGTACAACTGTCACGTAAAAATAACTGGTGGCTGGCCACGCATACAGCAGAGACGCAGAATCAGGAAAGATTTGGAACGAAGAAGCGAGTAGAGGGGAAGTCCGTACCACAGGAGGGATCATGGATGCAAAGAAGCCAGCGAGGAAGAAGAGCCCGCAGCAGAGGAAGACCGCTGGTAGGCCCACCTTCGTCCTCTGCAAGGCCATAATAGCCCTCCCACCTCTGACGCTCCCTCTCATCGAAATATACACAAAGATATCCAACAAAAGGGGAGAACAACGACAACCGATATCGAGAAGGAAGCTTCCCTTATCCTCCTCGCTTCCAAGCCTCGATCGAGAACACGGAAGGTCAAATGTCCACCGGTAGAAGGATCTCGCCAAACACTATCCAAAACGCAACCGAATAATCAAATCACCAACTAGAATTCCTCCGATAATGGACAATTGTCTCGTCAACAGACTAGATTCTCCAAGCGCCGCTGCAGAACTCCCCAGGGATTCCGAGGGACAAGGACGAAGCACCCTGCCGCCGAAGCCGAGGATCAACAGCTTACCTTAACAGAGGAGGAAGAGGAGGAGGATGAGCCACCAAGTCTCGTCTGGCGGAGAGCACCGGCGAAGGTCCGGCCGCCGTCGGCCGCAGCGGCTCCGGTGGAGACGCCTGAGCAAGCAAGACCACGACGGTCAGCAGGACTCGTGATGTAGCTACCGGTTTCTTAAGACCCGACCGAAACCGAAAGATTAGATCTAGAAAGTTCTCTCACATAGTGGGCCCAGAGGGGGCCCACAGTGGGCCCGGCGAAAGGATAAACTTAAAGGTGACAGCTACCGATAACCGGTTAGGGCGGCTAAGTAACGGGCCGTTAATGGAAACAGCCCGTTAAATCCATTGGGCCCAGTCTCCAAGCTTCGGTGTCCAAGTCCTGATCGTGTCCTCCTGTCAGCGTGGAGCTGACGTCACTCGTCACGTAGCCGACGCCCCCTTCTAGATCGGTGGGGAGAGAGAGAGAGAGAAAGAGAACTTTCTCCCTTATGACGTGGGACGTGGAATAATTTAGGCCAGCATTGTTTTTAGCGAAAATAATGCGCTAAAATAAATGTTTTGATCGATCTGACGTGGCATCATTATCAATTAGTCAAGCCCAACTAAGCTCCAGTTCACAGCTATTTATTTTTACAGCTCTTCGAAACCCCGAATTACGATGATTGCGGCGCACAGTACAAGGATCTAGATTATTTTTATGATTTTTAATTCAAATTTGGTTTATAAATCGATGATAATAATTTTTGGGGGCCCACCGGTGGAGTGAACGAGATTAATCCAGTCGCACCGGTGGATATTCCACGATAATTATTAGTTATATTATTAATTCAATAAATTTAACATCGCAAAAAAGGGCAGGATGGCGGGTTTTTCTCTACGGCCATAAATTAGAAAATGATGTTCTAAATGGGTTTGTGGTAAAAAAATACTTCCCGTATTTATTATTATTAAACTCGGGGAGAGAAAAAGTCAACTAGATGAGCAAGCCGCCGCCCCCCCAACGACTGCTAGTCAAAGTCAAATTATTCCTAGGATCGGGCCTTCTCAGCGATAAAAAGAGTAAAAAGGCCCACGTCACTTGAGGCGCATGCACAGGGGCGGGCCGGGCCCAGTCAGGGAGGACAGGGCCCGGCCCCACGAATCCTAGCAGCGTACAAAAGACGTCTTAAATTTTCATTAAAACCCATAAATAGTTACATTTTAGTTTTTAGGACTATTATTGTGAAATTGTACACTTCTACCTGCCTACGGGGGATGAGAGAGAGTGTGGGGTCGGCGGCAAACGGTCAAACTTCTCTGAGTTTTCTTATTCAACGTCTTCCTACGCGGAGTTGACGCCGATCCCCTCCATCTCCATCTCGTCTCCATCTCCATCTTCGTCTCCGCTATATCTATCTGCAGATTTCTCTGTATGACGAGGCGCAGGAACCGGTCGTCGTCTTCTTCTCCGTCTTCTAGGGTTCTGCTTTCTCTCTGTCTGTAGCGGATAGAGGGGAAGCGGAGGGAGCGGGGAGAAGAGAGAGGACCTGCGGGTCGGGATCTGGAAGGGAGGTGGTGATGCTGAGACTGTGCGGCAGGCCGCTGGAGCGCTGCTTCGGGAGGAGGAGGAGGGACGGTCTTCTGTGGCACGTAGACCTGAAGCCGCACGCAACTGGAGACTTCTCTGTCGCAGTAGTTCAGGCCAATAAATCGCTCGAGGACCAGGCGCAGGTCTGCACAACTCCATTCGCCACCTACATCGGGGTGTACGACGGCCATGGCGGACCCGAGGCTTCCCGGTTCATCAACAGCCACCTGTTCCCTCACCTCAACAGTAATCTCCTCCCCCTTCTCTGTGATTTATTCCCGATCGCCGGGGCCGGACCTCTCGATTTATTCGGACTCTCTCCAATTTGATCTTCGCTAGGGTTTGCGCTGGAGCAGGGGGTTGTCGGAGGAGGTGATCAGGAAGGCGTTCAACGCCACGGAGGAGGATTTCGTGCAGCTTGTGATGAAGGCGTGGTTATCTCGGCCGCAGATCGCCGCCGTGGGGTCCTGCTGCCTCGTCGGTGCGATCTCCAACGAGGTGCTGTATGTTGCCAATTTGGGGGATTCGAGGGCGGTGCTCGGCCGGCGAGTCGCCGACGGGAGAGCCGTCGTCGCCGAGCGGCTGTCGAACGATCACAACGTCGCCGAGGAGGAAGTGAGGAAGGAGCTGTTTCAACAGCACCCTGACGATTCCCACATCGTCGTTCATACTCAGGGCGTTTGGCGGATCAAGGGCATCATCCAGGTTCACGCCCAATTCTCTCTCTCTCTCTGTATTCTGCAGTGTCTGAGGAATAATCTGCGCAGGAATTTCTCTGTATTCTTCATTTTTGTAAGGATTGAAAAGTGTTCTTCCACGAACGATCGTGATGTTCAAATGGTTTACCGAATCAGGGGATCTTATTTCTAGCCGATCGATGGTGTTCCTGTTCTTCCGAACACTCGGATGAACAGCCGAAGAGTTCCTGATCATCAGTGGAGAACATTCATATAATCGAATCTACTGTGCGTAGATTCGGGATTCTCAGTACCGTATTAGTTTAGTGATCGTCGGGCATGAAATCTTCGAATAATTTGATTGGGTTCTGTCTTTACACCGAATAATCTGTTCATCTTCTGAAATATCGATGATCGAGTATGAATTTTGTGACTGGAATTACGGCCGAGAAGATCAAAAACCGTCTGAAACGACAACACTCCGCCGGCCGTTTGCTTGCAGGTGTCGAGATCGATCGGAGACGTGTACCTGAAGAAACCGGAGTTCGGCAGGGATCCGGTGTTCCGGCAGTTCGTCTGTCCAGTTCCTCTGAAGAGACCGGTGATGAGCGCCGAGCCCTCGATCCGGGTGAAGAAGCTCGGCCTCCACGACTCCTTCGTCATCTTCGCCTCCGACGGGCTCTGGGAGCAGCTGAGCGACCAGGCCGCCGTGGAGATCGTCTTCAAGAACCCTAGACCCGTGAGCATCGACCTCCTCTCTCTCTCTCAAACTGGTTCTCTCTCTCATTCTCTCTCTAAAAGGGTTTTTTTCTGGGGGATAGGGGATAGCAAAGAGGCTGGTGAGAGCTGCGCTCTGCGAAGCGGCGAGGAAGAGGGAGATGAGATACGAGGACCTGAGAAGGATAGAGAATGGCGTGCGGCGGCATTTCCACGACGACATCACCGTCGTCGTCGTCTTCCTCGACCGGCATCGCGGCGGAAATTCTCCGCTCTCCGGCGGCGCCGCCGCCGTCGTCTGCAACACGCCGGCGGATATCTTCTCCCTCGCCTCCGGCCAGCCGATGATCCCCTCGATGGTCTGATTCTCCGGCGGAGAGAGCCCGAGGATCGACCATCAACAGCGGAGGGAGATGCATAGCATGATCTCCATATCGCCGGCGACGTCTGAATTCTTCTCTCTCTCTCTCTTGATTTCTTATTCGAGTGCGAGCTCGCACCGATGTAACGAGCTGCGATCTCGAGCAGCAAGAACGGTTCTTGCTGGGATTGCTCGTTTTTGCAGTCGATTCTTTCCTTCTTGTGAGGTTTTGGATTCTCCGGCTTCAAAATTCTTCATGGCCGAGGAGGGAGAGAGAGAGAGAGAGAGAGAGATTCAGAATAAGTTTAAATATTGGTGGTCCCAGGTCGTAATGAAATATGTGTATTAGTACAGGGGATATGTGTAAAAAACATCCCATTATTATATATGTTTTTATAAGGGAGCATTGCTGATATTTTTAAACGCATTTTTTAAAAAATAGTCAACTTGTGAAACACGCGGGTTGGATAAAAAAAGAAAGATAAATAATTTATGTTTCTGTCTCAACAACTCGTGCAAGTGTTTCAAAATAAAAGTTGACAAAAATTGTACAGCTGTATGCTCTATGAAACACACATATTTAACTAAATATTTAATTTATATTCTATTTATGCTCGACAATAGAGTCATGTAAATGTTTATGTATTTTTCGTCTGAAAAAATAGGGAAAATACTTTAAAAAAATGATCTAGAATCTGTTTAAGATTAGCAATGGAGCTCTGTGAATGTATTCAAAATAAAAACTGTGTAAATTTAGTGCAATCTATGAAATATATGTATCGATAATAATTTAACATCTATTGTATTTATCCTCAACAATGGAGTCGTGTAAATGCTTGAAAATAAAAACTGCGAAAGTTTATCACATTTTATGAAAACACAATTAAACAATAAATTAATTTATATCTTTTTATGTTTTACAGCGCAACCATGTAAGTGTTTTAAATTTACAGATTTAAGAAAAGAGTACAGTTTATGAGACACATATTTAACTAAAAATGTATTAAAAAGTAAGTTATTTTTTTCAAGCTCGACAATGTAGCCATGTAAATATTTAAAAATAAAAATGCGAAATTATATTAAATTTTATGAAACACTCATACTTAACGAAAAACTTAATAATTATTATTTTATATTTTATTTTGAGCTCGAGATTGGAGACATGTAAATTTGTAAAAATAAAAAAGCGGAAAAAAGTGCAGTTAATGAAACAGAGGCATTTGAATAAATAATTAATAAATATAAAATTGTCCTATTTAAGCTCAACATCAAGGTCATTAAAAAAACAGAGCGTAGAGACACGCCCAGCAGCGGGCTGGCTACTTTTTGAGCTTTCACGAGCTTTGGCCCATTAACAGAGTTAGCGACAAGGAACGGGTTGGCCCACTTTCTACCGGCCCAACAGAGGTGACCCTAGTACTGGGCTGGATATTGGATTAGGGGGCCCACCCTCTCTCTCTCTCTATATATATATATAGTGAGGATATAATATCTAATATTTTCTCTCTCCTTCTGGAGGTTTATCTGTAGCTTGGTCGGAGCTCGGGTTCTCGCTCGTCCCCGAAAGACGACGATGGCGGCGGGGTCTTTGCTAAGCTGTTCGTCTTCCTTCCTGGCTGGCCGGGCTTCCTCGAGCAGGCCTCTGCTGCCTCTTCCAGCTCCTCCTCCCTTCTCCGTGCTGCTGCGGGGGCGGAGGTCGTTCCTGCCGCTGTGCGGTGCCGCAAAGCCCGCGGCCGCCGCCGCTGCTTCCGAGAAGAGCGAGACCAGAGGAAGAGGCATCACCAGACCCCGGCCAATATCCCCGAGCTTCAGGAGTTTCTCGGCGTCCCGGAGATACCGCGCACCCAGGCGCTGAAGCAGATTTGGGCCTACATCAAGGAGAAAAACCTACAGGTACGGGCTCCTTCTTTCTCCCTTCCTTAATCTAGCCCTAGTTCATGTTCACTCCTCCTGCTTGCTGAACATAGAATATACAGAATGTCGAGCTTATATAGTTTCCCTTTGTTTTTCTGTTTTTTTCCTCTTTTTACAAAAATATCAGCGGTGCTTGTGTCTCATTGAATGTATTTTTTTTTCGCGTTTATCTCGAGATATTTGTATCTGCCCGCCTCTCGAGTGCTTCTAGTTTCCCTTCGTGTTTCTATTTTTTTTTTACGCTTTTTTGTATCATGTTTCCACCGCTGGTTGGAGTTTTCTGGATTGGATTTACAGAAATTTCAGTATATTCGTGTCTCCTTTAATTTATTTCACTTTTATTCGTATTTATCTCGAGGTATTTTGTTACGGTCCATCTCTCGAGTGCTTCCTTGCGAGTTCTCTCCAGAGTAACAGAGAATCACAGTGGTTATATGAATGTAGTTGAACCAGGAACCTCTGTAACGATTTTTTTTCATAATTTTCTGCTGACACCTTCCATGAAAATTTTGTTGCCGGTAGGAAATTTCTTTAAAAAATTGACGATATCTGTAGAAAATAGGCTACAGTGATGTTCTTGTAAAGACATGACGTAGCTTCTGCGCACATCTCCTACTTCAGCAAAATACACATCATATATTTTTTTTTTCTATTGAGCTGTTCGTCGATTAATTTGGAATCATTGATATGCAGTAATGAAGATTTCATATTAAGAATCTTCGTCCGGAAAATGATTGACAGAATAAATTAATTTATCAGAAGAAAGTGGATTAAAAAACACAGAGTTAGAGTGATCTTCCTCTTTATTCTAAAACATATGGATGGGGTTTTATTGGTTTCCATAAATTAGCCAGTTTGATCATCGAAATGGGTTTTTATTCCAAGTTTCATTGCTGCAACAATGGAAAATGGAGATAAATGACGAGAGAAGATCATCCCCTAATTAATAAAAGACGATCAGATGCATGAACGGAGTAGTGACTAGTATCTTGGGACTTTAATTTTATAACGTGCACCTGTCAATGCATTTTCTGATCTCCTCAGGTCCGAAGGACGCACATTCAATCGGTGATTCTTGCATATAAAAATTATGTTTTCTTCACGAATCTGGGATTGAACAGAGATATCGAAGAAATAAGATCTGCATCTACCTAGAGTTGCACTAACCAGGCAGGAAATGAGCAGATCTTAATAAGATTGCGGGCATTAATTTAGCTCTGATTATTCGCTCATAATTTTGGTTCCTCATTTATTCACCTTCAAGGATGATGAAATGTGCCCCATTATGTTAACAATATCACTGAAGACTGTCTCATCCCCGCCCGCAGGACCCAGAAAACAAGAAGATTATAGTTTGTGATGGGAGGTTGAAGAAAATCTTCGGCGGCAGAGATCGCGTAGGTTTCCTTGAGATCTCGGGCCTGCTCAACCCCCATTTCATCAAGTGAAGAGCCCATCATCCCCCTCCCCTTCCTCTCCCTTGTAAATGGGCAGAGCTTGGATGTAGGGTTGACTTTTCAGTGGATGATATCATCATTATCTTGTTTTCTCTATTCTTCTTATGAGTTTTCAAGGCACGTCTATGACGATCATCCAGCTCGTTGACTAGGTTGATGAGGGTCAGCCTTAACTCGTTCGACTTCTTGTGAAGATGACTCTGAATCTGAGACCTGGTCTGGGCTGACTATGCTGAAGAACTTGGAGGAAGAGGAGCAAGATTAAGCTCACCATTAACAGTGGAACAGCTGCTGTCGTAGGGTGGGGGTGTGGGGGGGGAGGAAGAAGACGATGGAGCCCAGATCAAACTGCGGTCTGCTTCCATGGCGAGCTGAGCCAGCTTGCCGGAGCTCGAACCGGGGTACCTTCGGCATGCTAACCCCATCAGGCAGCTTCCTGTTTACCACCAGCTTGCCACCCTCCGGCTGCCGCCGCAGGATCGGTGCCTCTTGAAGGCTGTTCTTCTAAGCAGATCTTCAGAGCTTTGCTGTTAATTGGGGGCCATAATCATCGGCCGCCGCCTCGGAGGGCTCTGGAAGACGACGACGCTGCCGCCGCGACCGCCTTCGGCTCGTTGGCGGCGAAGAATTTGCTCCAATTTGATGACCGGTGGACGATCCGGGATGGCACCCGGTCGCTGTCCTCGCCGCCAGAGGCGTCGTAGCCGTCGCTGGTGGACCGCGACAGATGAATTACCGTCTGCCCTGGCGGCGGGATCTCCGCCAGACCCTGTGCTACGTCGGCGGTGGCGGAGGTGATGCAGAAGGGTTGGAGATCCGGGGAGTCTAAGCTGCTGCTCTCCGGGGAGGAGGCGGCGATCGCAGGGGAGAACATGGCTCGGCTGCTGCGGAAGGCGTTCCTTGCCTCAAGCTGGAGAGGAGCCAGGCTGGCCGATGTCTCCGGCGGGGCACCGGTGCCGCCACCACCGCCACCGCCGCCGCCAGTAGAGATAATTGCGAGCTGCTCCGGTGGGATCGCTCCAGGCAGGCGGCCCCTCTTGCTAGGCCTCTTCCGGTTGTCGGCCCTCGCTGCCATCCTGCCGTCACTGCTGTCGGTCTCCAGCGGCGGCGGCGGTGGCGGAGGGTTCTCCCGCCTCACCACAGGCTGCATGATCTTCGACTTCTTCCGGGCTTGCGCCGCTGCCTTGGAGACCTCGTCGGCGTTGAGGCGAGCCAAGGTCCAGGGGCTGATCTTGACGGCAGGTGGGTTTCTCTTCCTCGCCGGTTCCTCCGCCGCCGCCGCCCTCTTCTGCCCGGAACTCGCCGCCATGCCGGGGTATGGCGGGACAACATCGAACTGCCAAAAAAAGAAAAAAAAAAAAAGCAATTAATTATTTCTCAACGTCAAAAAGATTTCGAATAAAAATTTATTCGTAGAAAAACCCACGAATTTCCCCAGGGGTCGAACCCACATGACCTTAGGCACAGTCATTTGTTCATTCATTCATTCATTCATGAGAGAGAGAGAGAGAGAGAGAGAGAGAGAGAGAGAGAGAGCGGTGGGGAGGGAGAGAGGGAGAGAGAGAGTGATGACAAAAAAACCCATAAATTGCCCCATGGGCTGAACCTGTATGAACCTTCGGCACAGCCATTCATGAGACACAGAGAGAGAGAGAGAGAGAGAGAGAGAGAGATGATGATGGGATAATGTGGAGCTCACCTGGTCCTCGAGGAACAGGCGGGGCGGGGTGCACCAGGACCCGCGGCGGAAGGTGGTGAAGGAGCTGGCGCTGCTCAGGCCGGTGATCGAGCTGAGGGGAGACATCTGGGGGCTCTGCTGCCCCCGCCGGCTCCTCCCTGCTGCTGCTCCTGCTCCCTCAAGGCCACGATGTAGTCGTAGGTGCTGATTCCCTGTCGCCAACCATAGAGATTATTCCAAGAATAAAACGTAGATTACAGAAATACGAAGCTTTTTTCGGCCTCGATATCAGGAAGACGAGCTGTCTCGGAAAGGAATGCGTTTTTCTGTTCAGTCGTCTGGTCAATATCTACTGAGCTTTACCTTCTTTATGAGAAGAACATGGAAGAAGAAGAGCTGGGCAATGGGTAAGGCGGCCACCATAGCCAAGAAGGTACATGAACCCTGAGAACACATGGGCAGGTCACTCACTGTTAGAGAACAAATATCTGATATGAGAGAGAGAGAGAGAGAGAGAGAGAAGAGAGAGATGAAAGCCCACCACCACAACGAGAAAGGGCACCAGAGAGAAGCTGCTCCCGAGTTTGGCGGCGATGTCGACGGAGAACTGCTTCCGCTCGAGGAAACAGCGGATCAGCACCAGAACCCCGATAGAACTCTGCAGAGTGAGCTGCAGGTTCAAGCCCAAGGCACCCGGTTAAGCAGCCGGAAACAATAATAGTAAAAATAAACCCAAAAAGAAGGCACCTTTCGGTCTCCCCAAGAAAAAATTGTCCATATAAGGCCAGTTCAAGAATTATGAACAATGGAAGAGAAGGTGGGTCTGAACTTTTTACCACCCCATTTCAAGCTATGAGTGGGGCATTCCCACATTTTTTTTTTTTACCTGTTTCATGCCAACAGGCAGAATAAACCCAAATATTTTTTTATTTGCCAACCT
The DNA here is from genome assembly GCA_024713555.1 of Spirodela polyrhiza. NCBI lineage: Eukaryota > Viridiplantae > Streptophyta > Magnoliopsida > Alismatales > Araceae > Spirodela > Spirodela polyrhiza. The sequence goes on along the minus strand of CM046529.1, from coordinate 625,062 downwards.
AATTTCTTTGAATGATTCCCATAATAAGCAATACATCATGAGTAACATGAATAGGATATGTTCAGCCCAAGAACAGCCATCGATTCTGAGGCCCTTTTTGAAATTTTCTTTTATGGGGTCCACGATTTAAAAAAAGGAATCAACCATATAATCAAAAACGGGATCATTTATCGACAGAGATGGAAGGAATAAATCTCAAAAGAAATTAAGAATATAGATGGCAGAGATGGTGGGCAGACCAGGAGGAGCGCAAACATCATGAGTATGAAGAACCTGGAGTAGTTCTTCCTCCCTATGCAGTTGTTGATCCACTGCAAAACCATGAAGATAACCTGTTAAATCGCTGAAGATGATGGCATGAATGGGCTCATCTGAAGAATCCAGACCCTGCAGTGGTGATCGAAGCCGTCCACGCATTTGTCACAAACCCTACAGTGCTTGCTGTACTTGAGAACCTGCAAAATTTGGGCAAGATTGAGATGCTGGAAGATCAGCCACAGCCGGATCAGATGCAAGAAAAATCAAGTACCGAATTAAAATGCAGGCAACACAGCACTAAATAATTAAAATTGAGAAGAAAAATAGGGGGACAACCTAAAATAAATCATCCCTTTTGGTGAATAAGAGATTGCAAAACTACATGCCCTAGTAGCCTAATTTCAGCAGAAATAACAATGGGAGCTGCTTGAAAGAAATTCAAGGTGAAATAAAAAAAACTCCAAAGTTACGTGTCTTCATAATTAAGTTTTAGAAGAAATAATATGTAGAAGTTTCACAAAAAATGAAGCCCTGCTCAATAACGAGAGGAACTGTTTCAAAATTCCAAAACTGTCTTAACAGTTTAATTTTAGTCGAAGTAATATCAGGAACTAATTCAAAATGAGGTCCTGATAAATAAAATTTTCCAGATTACAGGTCTTAAAATAATTAATTTCAACATAAATAAAGAGACGAGATATTTCAAGATGAAACCCTGTTGAATAAAAAACCTCCAAATTATAAAGTCTTCACAGTTTTATTTCGGCACATCTAGTAAGAAGAAATGCTTCTAGATCTAGCCATGGGAAATAAAAAATTTCCAAATGTAGACTAAATCGCAAAAAAGTCTCCTCCTTTTTCAGGGGAGGCAGCTACATAGAACCCCAAGGCTAACTAAATATAAATTCAACCTTGCTACCTGATTTCCTAGGATTATCCAACGTTTTCCTCCAGAGCTCAAAGGATTTCTTGCCAGGAATCAAACACCAATAAAAAAGCATCAACACCGGGAATTCAGGTCGAGGAGACCCACAGATAACATGTAAACCACTAGAAAAAATAGACATTTTTTTCTATATTTCCATAGACAGGAAGAAGAAAAAGGGCTCCCTTGCCAACAAATAAGCTTAACAAGAAGACAATTTTCCATCATAAAATCTTTAGTCCCGTACCTCAACTTCACATAAACTACAGTAAAACATGCCATCTTCGCTCATTTCATGGTCTGAAGAATGCTCGTGAGACCCCGAATTAGTGCATCCAAGAGATGGACAGCAGCCCAGAAAAACCGCCAGAAAAAGAAAGATCCCATGGGAACTCTTCTCCTCTGCAGGTTCATTTGATGACTTCCTGTCGCTGATCTCCGAAGCAGCAGGGGCCTCATTCAGCGGCTTCCTCCAACAGCTGCGGCATCAGCTTTCTTCACGGAGGAGGATCTGGATTCACCCTTTGAACTGGAGTACCTCCTGTGATCCACAACGTTTAGATACTTCTTTGACTTGAAGACCCCCGGATCTCCTGGGTCAGCTGCTGCGCACCAGATGTAGAGGAAGAACACGCATGCAACCTGTAGAGGGCATTGACCAAGATCCTTGTCATATACATGTATATATATATATATTATTTTCTAGTTTAGGAAAACTACATCATTCAGAGATAGGCTTTGGGGGCATTTAATCACGTTTTATAAATGAATTATCACCCGTGTTTTTGAAGATTGCCTGGGTCAGGGAAACATTTCCAAGAAAAAGAAATCCCCTTCAAAGCGATTAAAAATAAAATAAATAATCTAAAGAGTCGAGATTCATAAATATGAATGAGGGGGAGTAATCGTAGAATGGATATAAATCCCAGATGTCAGGCGATTGAAGAGCCATCAGATGGTTGGGAAGTTAAAAATGTAAACAAAATGGCACTTTAACGGGAGACTAATTGGGATTTGACGCATCAGGAATAGAAAGACTATGATGGAAAGCATCTAAGATAACTGGAAAATGAGTAGCACAAGTTTGTCATGAATTATACGAAAATAGATTTAACATAATCAATAACATTTTTATTTTTATTTTCCCTCTGGCACGAGTTTCCAACTTCCTCAGGAAGTTTCCACAAAATGATTGAGCTCCTCCAATGATCGGCCCTTTGAACTTTCTTCGAACCAACTTCCCCAGGAATTTTATCCGCGCCCATCTAATCATAGAATGGAATCTCGGCAGATAGATGCCTTAAACACTAGAATTTGAAATATAGGCAAAAAAATCCACATCTGAAGAATGGGAATGAGTACACTAATGAAAAAGAAAGCAAGAAAACAAGAAAACAAGAACCGAGAGAAGTAGATGTTTGATGAACACAAGCATATGAATTGCGTTTTTTAATTGAATTTTATATTTTTCATAGCATTTGTTAACAAAAACATGCGAGCAAGCACGATTTCAGGCTTGGGTCCATTCATCAGCCTGTTCTCCACCATCCGACATTAATGAAGCCAACTAATCGGGAAAAAAGGTGAACTTTACGGCAATCGGATAGACAACACGACAAAATGAAAACTAGAAAATACGGCAGGCGAAAAGAAAAACACTTGGCAATGAAACAATCGTTCAAAAGGAAATCGCCCACTTGAAATACCACTCAAAAATGATCTTAGAGAGAGAGAGAGAGAGAGAGAGAGAGAGAGAGAGAGAGAGAGAGCTTAACCGGAAGCTCACATTCAAAAAAATGAAAGAAGCAGGGCCTGGGAAATTAGAAATTACTAACCAGAGGAGTGTAAATCCCCATCACGACAAGCTCGAACTGCTTCTTTCCAACGAAAGGGACGAAGAACACATAGAAGGCGAACCCCAGTGCCAGAAATACTGCAATGGCTACAACCTGCAGATGGACAATACGAAGCTCAACCAGCTGCGGAAGGCAACTGCGGACAGGGGAAGAAGGAGAGCAGGGTGAGGAGAATGCACCTGGAGAGGGTGGTAAGGAAGTTGCCATCCGTGCTTCCTCATTTCCACCGAGGTTCTTGCAGAGCCAGAGAGAACTGGGGAGATGGGCCGAGGCGCCGATCTGCGTAGGGCACTGGGTTTCCGCCAGAGACCCACAAAAATGAAGGAAAGAGAAAAAACGAGAAGGAATTTGGCCTTTCCCTTTCTCCCTCTTCGTAAACCTCGTTAGATGGAACAGTGCAGGAGGGCCCTTCCAAACGCAAACCACCGAGCCCCCATTACCATCCTTCAGCTCCGAGAACCAGCTACCAGGAAAGGGCTTCCCTTCCCTAGTGAGAGAGAGAGAGAGAGAGAGGGAATTTGCAGGAGAGAGACGAGCATTTCAGAGGGGAGAAGACGTCTTGTCAACGCATCGCCCCATCTCCAGAATGCCCACCCTCACTCCTCAGAATGCCCTCTCGAGGAGGGGAAAAGGGAAAGGGCTCTGGGCTTCTTGCTCCCTCCTCCCTCTCAGCTCCTTTTTTAGCAAAATGCAGCAGAGTCCCGGGTAGGTGTGCCCAGTAAATTTAACTGGTGAATACCTCTTTTCCGCCTCTCTCGCTCCTCTCGCCCTTTTTTTCCGGGTCATAAGCCCCAAAGATCCCGCCTTTTCTTTCTAGGCGCATTTCTCTGCCCTACCCAACCACCCTCCCCTCCTCCCTCCGCCACGGAGCGTGGTGTTTCGATCTGGGCGTATCCTTCTGCAGCATCAGATCGCACTAGAGACTTCACTATTGCCCCCTTTATCTTGTGCAATTAAACAAAGGAGAGAGAGAGAGAGAGAGAGAGAGAGAGAGAGAGAGAGAGAGAGAGAGAGAGAGAGGATTTGCAGGCAGCGGAGGGCGTTGAGAGAGAAGATTGTGCGCAGTGGAGCTCCGTTGATGAGAAAAATGCCCTTTTGGAAGCGCCGGGCAGAGCTTCGGCTCGCCCCCATTAAAAAGTCTACGCCCTGGAGTTCCAAGGCCCCGTAGCCCTCCACCAAATATCTTGCCCTGGTTTAAATACCATGCCAGAAATGGAGCTCAGCAGCTCTTGCGGCGCTGGTTAGGCCCCCAACTGTCCCCACATAGTTCAAGAGACCATCCATCGCTGTTAGAAGACTATGGTAACGTCTCCACCCCCCCCCCCCCCCGACCTCACGCGGTTGCAGACGAAAGAACAGCTCTCCTCCGCCACGGGACATGGAGATGGTCCAGCCCACCTCATCCTCCCCACCTCCCCGCCGGAGGGGCTCCCCTTCCCCATGACTGTAATTTTTTGCAATCCGTGGGGAGAATGGGCCTCGGACCTTTTCCTTCCTGTTCTTTATCGTCTCTCTCTCTCTCTCTCTTAGGGTTTCGTTGGGATGGGGCGGCCTTGGCCCTGTCAGGGAGCGGAGCGGAGCGAGCTCAGTCAGCAGGTAAAGGCTGCCGGGGGAGGGGGCTCCCCTCCATGAACCAGATACCTGCTCCTGTAGTTACCCCATGGCCTTTACTCCCCCGGGCCAACCCCTCTGACAGGATCTCTCTCTCCCCATTTAATTCGCCCTCCTCTCCGGGCGCCCCACACACCTCAGTGTCCCCCACCACCACCACCTCGAGAGGCAAGAAAGACAGGCAGAGAGAGACCCACCCCCTCACATGGCAGACCCATCTCTCTCTCTCTCTACTCTCTCTCTCTCTCTACTCTCTCTCTCTACTCTCTGCGACTCACATTGTCCCAAGGATGCCGCCAACGTGTAGCGAAACTGAGTTACTCGGTGTATTAAGGTACATTTCGAAGCTTCCCAGGAACGTGATCACAATATGCCCCCACATACATTCAAATTTGCGCATTTACTCTCTCTCTCTCTCTCTCTCTCTTTTCTCACTCTTTCTCTCTCTACTCTCTGTGACTCACATTGTCCGAAGGGCGACGCCGAGGTGTAGGGAAACTGTGTTGCTCCGTCTATTCGGGTACTCGTTTTGAAGCTTCATTGCAGGAATCACAATCACGTCCACAGATACAATAAAAATTGCACATTTACTCTCTCTCTCTCTCTCTGTTCTCTGTGATTCACTGTCCCAAGGTGAAGGAAAATTGCATTACTCCGTTCTGTTAAGGTACTCGTATCGAGCTTCCTTAGAGTATAATCACTCTCACGTCCCCACAGACAATAAAAATTGCATATTTACTCACTATCTCTCTCTCTCTCTCTCTCTCAGTCTACCCTGTGATTCACATCCTGCCAACGTGAAGCAAAACTGCATTACTCCTGTCTATTGAGGTACTCATTTCGAAGCTTCCTTGGAGCGTATTCACAATCATGTCCTCAGGTAGAATAAAAATTGCACATTTACTCTCTTAAATGTTGCTCTGAATGGGGCAAGTTGCATGTTCCATGCAGAGGGACGGTTGTGCAAATTTCTTCTAACAAGGTTAAATTAGTAAGTTGCCAGCTACGGACAGTGCCAGGGTGGACAGCTCTAAAATAAGGCTAGAAATAGTCAAACTTTCCGTCGGGAAGGCCTGGGCCAATAACTTCCCCTGCGGGATCGAACAAACTTCCAGTGGACTCGAGCTAAGATTTCCTCGGTCAAAACATTCACCCAGATCATTGTAGTCAACGGTTAGTCCTATGAATGACAACCCCTAGAAATTGGTCACTCAAAAGTGGGATGGCCAGACCAGCCACACGAGAGGGATTCTTCAACATGGGAGCAAACTTGAGAACACAATCAGTCAACCAGTTGACCTCCTCGTTAGGTCATACTAGTTCCAGTTCAGTAGGTCAACAGGTTGACTAATATGTAGAACTGGGGGAAGCAAGGAAACGGGCACAAGATGAAAGCCAAACCACCAGCAATGCCAAAAAGCTGTGCCTAATGCGAAGCCCAGGAGTCAACTAGAAAAAAGATTCCAACTGCACCGGTGAATTGAAGGATAAAAAAGCGCAAAACAAGGTCAACCCGAAAATGGTCAACAAGCTGTCTGATGGGTAGAGAACAGGGGCAGCCAGGACACCGGGCCCACACCGCAGCTGGGCATTGTCAACTAGAAAATAGGTCCACATCACAGCGAGAAACAGGATAAAAGGGCTACCAAGAATCGTTGACAAGTAACCTTTTTGAAGACTTTTGGAGCATGGTCAACAAATAAATAGCCTGGTAGTCAGAGCGTCGTCAACTATAAGAAGATGGGTTCATTACCTTTCCATTATGAGTAGTCCATGAGACCGGCCGCCATGGTCGCTGCGCCCCGCATGACAGGACAAGTCGAGCCGGAATACAGTCACAATAAACACTCGTCTTCCCAGCGTCTGGTCCCGTACAGAATCTCTCACTAGAAGAAGAAAGCAGCGGCGCAGGAGAGAGATTCTGGTGGAGGGGAGGAGCTGCTACTTGGGTCCAATGTCCTTGATGGCACAGATCTGTTCTTCACCCATGGCAGACATCACCGTGACCACCAGGTCTTTCCCGTCGGCGAACCCATCTTTGATCTGAAAAATTCGTCCACAGAGCGAGAGTCGTGTTTATTTGGTCACTGGCATGCTCTCCGCAATTTTTCTATGAATAACCCACTAAAACGAGGAAAAGTAAGAGCCGAGAACTGGGGCGTGTTCTTCAGGAAAATCACAGAGAATAATATCCAATGAACATATCTAAACAGGGCAAAACTTTCCGAGTGTCATTCCGTAAAGGTCATAAGAGCAGTCATTCTGGTCCAGATTTCCACCCAAATGAATTTAAGCCAATAGAAACGGGGACTCCCCGTATTTGAGCATCCAGTTGGGAATTTTCAGACAATTTTTTCCTATTTTATTTCTCAAATCGAAAAAGATAAATCTTCTACACGGTCGTCACTAATCAAACACCGAGGAAAATCCTTCAGGCGTCAATTAAATTTAAAAATAAGACCCAAATAACGTGCCTGGGAAAGCAGTGGTTCATCAGTTGGGAGCCTCAGATCATCTTTGGTGTTCCCGTTTTCAGTGAGCAGACTCACCTGCAGAATGGCTTGTTAAAAGAAAAAACGCAAACTAGAAACGTGTCTTTAACATTAGAAAGCATCTATACGTACAAATCCGTCTTCAGAGATATCAATCAGCTGATAGTCCGTGCGGTTAACATGGGGAACCTGGTAGGGACGATACTCAGTAAATGCCCAGGGAGAAAAGAACGTAGCCCAGTTCCAAGAAACCATAGCCACACATCCTTACGTCGCAGTTATGGGAGGAGGGCACAATATCCTCCAGCTTCTTCCCATTGAAGATATCAATAGCGACAAAGTGACATTTTGCATGGCCGTGCTTTCCGGTTTTGGATGTTGAAACCTCAACAACCTATGAGAAAAATTTGAAAAAGTTACTACAAAGGTTGAAATAAAATGACGAAAATAGAGACATGATGGGTCAATTATCAAAAGTCTTAAAGTGAAGAGATTCAAAATTCTTGACAACACAAAAATTATAATTTGCATCTTATAAAGTCAAGCCTAGAACGATTGTCATCCCAATTTTCCTTTGTGTACAAATAGTTATGTAATAAAAAGAAGACATAAAATGGACTGGCATTCAGGAAATACATCTTATGTCCACTAGAAAAAGCGTTAACAAAACTGCTTATTTCCTTCTCCTTGGGCGGAAGAAATGGGATGATAATGAATACGGACAAATAGATGGATAAATCTCCCCGATGACAAAAATCTTTGCAGAGAGGAAAGTGTTCTCAAACCAAATTAAGACATGAAACAAGCCAAACGAGAAGACCACGTTCATATTAGGTTTTAGAAAATTAGTTTTTTTAATTTCTCAAGAACATAACTGAAGAGAAATCTAAGCTCAGTTGAGAGAAATGATTGTTTTCATGCACATACAACAAAAGTCAAAGTTAGCTAAAATTGATGAAAGCAGTGATATACAATTAAAGCATCATTCCAATAAGATAAACAACTCTAACATTCCATGCAATAAGGTGAACCATCAGATGCAGACAAAAAAGTGTACATAAATACAATAATCAATTAAAAAAATCCACCAAAGGATTTTGATACTAAAAATAAGCTTCACGAGAATTCTCGCTCTGATTACCATGTCTGCATAACTAAAAAAACTATAATGATCATAAAGAAGCATAAACTATCTCAATTATAAATATCATTATTTCACTCTGACAGGAATGCTTGCAAGCATTTTAGTCTATCAATCACGTGACACTCCCGAATGGTAAAGCATTCGTGTAGACAGATGATGCCAAACACGTGCATTAAATCCATTTTCATTATGGTTTTGAGACAATCTACATGTTACGCAAAGTTTAGTAACGACTGCTTCGCCAACATGCTTAAGACTGTAAATATTTTGACCGCCAATCTGTAAATTAAAAAAAACCCACAAAACTTGTAGACAATTAATTCTAACGCACATATGAATGGATGTACACTGTATCCAGGTTGACTTGAAAGAAAAAACTTCAAAACTTATTGAAAATAGTTCATCATCCACAGAAAAATACCATAGACTATATTTTACCGCCGATGAGTGGCAGAGATTTCGATAAGAATTCTTCATGACGTTCCATTCTGCTTCGATGGCAAAAAAATGCTTTCATAGAATTCACGAACTCGCTAGAAGATGGCCTCCCTCTAGCTAAATCAACAGCTATGTCATCGGAGACATCAAGTCCCAGGCATGTCCAATTGATGGAAAGACAAAAGCTAATATCTGAGAGTGTAGTCAAAATAATGTGTACTATCAGCCAGCAAAAAGAAATTTCTGGTTCAAGTGATTAATTCCATTGGTTACAGAACACAGTAAGAGAAACGAAGCAACCAGTCAAAAAATTACATACGTGCAAATCGAAGTCAATGAAAAGCACATATATCAAGCAAGATGTAAACGGATCAGTCTCCTCAGCGGCAACCCTATGACAATCAAAAGCTACGTCCGATCTCAACCCCGCCGCGACGACCAATGATCAAACGCAGACTAACCACATCCAAATCAAACAGCACTCGAGACCAAACATCGGCATAGATCGAAGACGAACCTTGCAGGGCCTCGCCTTAATGACGATGTACCCGTTCTTCCGGATCGTCCCGGCCTGCTGGGGTAGGTCTTCGAGGCCCCGGCATCAGCCTTCGACTCGAAGTGATGCTCCTCGTCCGACATGATGACGCCTGCAGGAAGAAAACAAAAAAGTCCCACCGATCAACTCCCCGATCCTCGCTCGATGCTGACCCCAGCAATTTGATAACCGAAGTGATCAATACATCAACAGATAGATAGACCGATCATGCGATCGAACGAGATCGAGAGCGAGAGAGAGAGACAGAGAGGGGAGGAGAGAGAGACTGTGCCACCTGGTTGGGTTGCCGGAAAGGGGAGGGGTGTGGGCGGCGAGGAAGAAGAGACCAACTTAAAGCGCGAATCCACAGTTGGAGAGCCTGGCGGACTCCTCACCGGTGGCCTAGGTTTTCACCAATCCGCCCTAAAAATCCTGTCACGTCCGCATCTAATCTGGGCCGTAGGATTCGCTCGGTGGACGGCGAGATGAGAACCAATTTGCGTCCATCGTACGCTTCCCTGGGCCCCGCCTGCATCTGATTGGCCCACGCATCAAACAAGGAATCCAACACGTGTCAATAAATGCAACCTGCTGACTTGGCGCATTCCGATATTCCTCATAAATTTATTTCCACATTAGTCCCGAATATGCTCGCATTTTAAGGATACCTCAACGTTGGTATTTTCTATTTATTTATTCTAATGGGGACTTATTTATAAATGGGAGTACTATTTTCTAGTCTGGGCCTGTTAGTGGGCCATGGGCGAGTAAGCAGGCCTCGTCTGGCCCAGTCGAATGGTTGTTAATAATGGGCTTGGGTCAGTGCGTTAAGGACGAAGCCCAGCCCTCTTTTTGGTCTGTGTAAGCCCAAAATTGGCCCAGGACTCTCTCTCTCTCTCTCTAGAATGTCTTGTAGAAAATAGGACGAGATTAAAAAAAAAAAAAAAAGGAGTATCCATTGATATTTTTATAAATAAAAATATTTACCCTGAGAGAGATTATTGTTAAAATTGTTTATTTTAATATTCCGCTGATTAATATTGCATGGAGGGAGAGGGAGTATAATTATAAGAATATATAGAACGTATAGGGTGAAAAAGAAAGTTGAGTATTTTTTTGGGCACTGAACAGTACAAATAAAAAATATGAGTGATCACTTTCTCTGTGATGTAGATGCAGATGATACGCATGTCTTCTCATCGCACCTACCCCGCCGCCACCTACCGTCCCCAACTGTAACGAGGTCAGTGGGAGCCAGAGGCGTCCACCACCAACTACCGCCGAAGCCAGATCTCGGGGAGCGTCGTCCAGTTCCCCGGCGGCCATGGAGATGAAGCTTGTGAAGCCCTCTCCCTGCAATTTGGCCCCTCGCCTGTCAGGATTTCCCGTGGCCTGGAGGCTCCTCCCCGTCCGAGCAGAGCAGAAGGTCCCGCGAAGGTTGCTGGTCACTGCCGAGGCGGACCGGCGGCTGCAATCGGTCCAGAAACCTCCTATTGCTCATACGGGGTAATGGGCTCTCGGAAGTCTCTCTGTCTCTGTCTGCTCGTTGCTGCCAGCGCTTTGGAACGTTTTCGAGCCGGTCTCGTATTAACGCTTCGGCTTAGTTCGAGAATGCCGTTTGCTTGATTCAGATGGTTTCCTTTTCTAACTATTTGGAAGATTTGGGGCATTTGATTCGAAATTCATTGTCAGAGATCCACGTTGGTCGAATTTTGGTCAGAGAGAATGACCCGATTAGGATATATATTTATTTTTGGCGTTTTATTTTTGTTTTAATGTCTCTATTATTGGCTTCCTCGTTACAATTATCATTTCTCTCATTTCTGAAGGCGTGGCGTACTATCCGAGTTGATGGACATTCGTGAACCTGTTTGTTGAGCCATAGAGTCCGATTCATTCTCTTACAGAATTTTGGCGGCTTGAAGCGGACTTGCTTAATTTGTATATTTTTTTATGGCGTTTACGTGGCCTGTTATCGATACACTATCTATTTGCCCCTTCTACGTTTCGAGGTGATTGATATCCCTAAAAATTCTGGGATGAACTGGGGACGTCTTGCAACCTTATAGCTCATTGCCGTGTTATTGTAGTCTCGGACATTCCCCTTCACTCCCAGTTTTTCTAAAACTTTTCCCTCGTCTTTTTATGTAGCCTCTTCATATTCACTTATTAAAAGTGAATTGAGGGCATAATTAGATTGTATAGGTTGCATCATGCTTAATTGCATGTTTTTTAGTTCGTTTTACGATGGAAATCGTCAAATAATACATCAAAAAGTTTTATGTAGACTAAAATCCTACGTCTTGGAATACTTCGGAATTGGAATTTTCATCTTTAATTTCATTTTCCAGAAGCTTTCTTCTCACAAGCCTATATATTTCATTGTATATGACTTTTCCGGGTCGGTTTCCTAGATGCCACTGCTTTTCCATCAGGCACCTTAACTTTACGAATGGTTCCTTTTCTATGACGCATATGGAGTATGTTCATACATGAAATACCACCGTGCAATTTGCTGATTCTATTGTTTATAAAACTCTGCATGGCTTAGGCTGATCTTCAACTTCATTGGCATGCATTCACCTAATGGGGCACAATTTTAGGGCAATGGTGCTTTTTTTGTAGACGGGTGTACATTCACTTGTTAATGAAGATGCATATATCATCATGTTCATTTACTAATATCTCAAGTGCTCCTTCTCCTCACAGATTAGAGAAGAAGAGAGTGGATGAGAGTCAAAGTTTGACTCTAGACAGCATTAGGCATTCTTTGATTCGGCAGGAAGATAGCATAATATTTAGCCTCCTCGAGAGGGCTCAATACTGCTATAATCCCGATACATATGATCACAATGTGTTCTACATGGATGGTTTCCAAGGTTCCTTGGTTGAATTTATGGTTTGCGAAACAGAAAGGCTTCATGCTCAGGTTTGCAACTCTTTGAAAGAAAACCACAGCTGGAAACAACAGAGATAGTTACCGCTTCATTGGCTAAGGTTTACTTTGTTTGACGCAGGTAGGCAGATACAAGAGCCCAGATGAGCATCCTTTCTTCGTGGAGAATCTTCCTGAGCCTATGTTGCCACCCATGCAGTACCCAAAGGTTGACACAGGCCCATTAAATTGCGTCAGTGGAATTTCAAATCTTTGTCTCTCTCTTCTCTGTCCTCCAGGCGTATCTTTTTCTCGATGCATTCAACTTGTTAAATATTGTTTTTAATGGTGATTTTGGTTGTATAATTAAAAATGGGCTGATGTTCCTTGTAATATAATGTCTGTCTGTCACTTATGTTTTTAAAAAAACTAATATTCGTAGAATTTCTGGATATCGCAGGAATCTTAAGTAATAATGTGGTAGTGCCCCAACTGTTTGGATGAGTAAAAATATTGAATGCGGCTAGGAAATACGTTTTTTCTAATGGTCATCGGTATCGGAAATGATCACGAAAAATATATAGTGGTTGATAACTGATCACACAGATTTTCTTGCAATAAAATTTTGTTCAACTGTGCTAGTCATCATATAATTATTCACTATTTGCTGCCACCACCATAATCGTACATCCTCCTCAGCAAGACTCATCCTGCATATGAATCATCTTCTTTGTCTTGGTCCTCGCTTGGAGAACTTTCAGAAATTTTACTGTCGATTATCGAGCAACAATTCGGCCGTGCCCATAATTAACACTGTCTTCAGTTGCAGTGGAAACCTAGGTTTATTAGCAAGTTTCTTAATGATGATTAGCAATTTAGGGAACCCGGTTCATTAGCCTTTTGACTACATACTCGAAAATTTGATGTGATCTTTTAGGATTAATTGTGTTCACGAGCAACAACTTAAAAGGAGCGGAATGAGTTTGGTTTTTCCGTCACAGTTTCAAACCGGAATGAGTTATCTCAGATTATTTTTGGTTTTTGGAAAATTATGCAAAAATTTGATTCCTTTGAATTTGATTTTGAATCATGAATGTATTTTATGTGGTTAATAGTCTTCTCTGATCAAGGATTATGAATGGTCCGATGGTTCCTCCAGAATGAAAGTACAAAAATGCCTAATCTAAGAGCCAATTGCATGTTCTTCTAGCTCGCTGACTCTGGATGGAGTGCTTACTCGTGGTTGGATAAGTTTGAAGTATAGCATAGGTTTATTATAAGAGTGCCTTTCTAAATAAAACCAATGCAAGAATAAGATAGAGTTATATGTGAATTAAGGTACAAAGTTCTCTAAGCCACGTATAAAAGTTCTACACGTTGGTGTCGGACTGCCTTGTGAACTGATTTCCAATCAAGATGTGACTAATGTTGATGCTGGCTTCTGCTCGACCTATTTGGTCAATCTATTTTGAGGTTTATGCCAATGAAACACATCTCATAATTGCAGCATTTACTACTAAATTTTTCTGAATGGTCCATTCTGTTTCATCATTCAACTGTTTGCGGCATGGGATGTGAAAGTTTCAGTTTGATCATGCCAGAGACCACTTAGAATTGTGATACTGTTGACTGTAAGTTTTCACAACAAAGAGAGGTTTTGATAGATCGATGACTGGTGTGACTGGCAGCAAATGATCAGAAAAATTCCTCAAATCTCACGCATGGCGAAAATTGATCGAGATTCAATATTTGATGCTTGATCCAGGTCATAAACTTTTTGGGGATTCTCACTGGAATTGAGGTTACAACAAAAATTTCCAATCAAATGTTTGACGGACAAGTGCTACGTACGGAGTTTATGCCACCTAGCCAGGCCATTTCTCCTGTGTGTGCATATCTACGTTATGCTTCGATATGATATTGGATTTTAAAGAATACATGAATTTTTTCCTTTCCTGGGATGAATTTTCTTTCTCAATTTGAAACCTGGCCATAAAACTCAGCTTTTAAACGACAGATCATCCGGCACGAATCATCTGAATGTGTCCTATTGACTTTGTAGCAAATAACTGTGGAATCAATGCAACTATTGATTCCAAGAGACCCTTGAAAGTGGGTACTCTCTGGATTGACTCGTGAGAATATTTTTGTTTAATTTTTTTCTAAATAATGTATAGGGATTTTGCGGAGATAAACCCCATGATTAAGCCAATATCGCAAGTTCTTCTTTTCCTCTGATTTTGTTCCGATTCGCTCCACTCCAGTTTTCACATTACTCATGATCTTGTGGTGCTGTGCCAGGTTTTGCATCCGATTGCAGACTCTATCAACATAAATAAGAAGATCTGGGGCATGTACTTTGGCAGCCTTCTCCCAAAATTGGTCAAGGATGGGAGCGATGGCAACTGCGGTTCAAGTGCTGTTTGTGACACAATCTGCTTGCAGGTGCACCTCCTCCTCAACAAAGTCAACTCCCATTTTCTGTTGAAATAAATGTAGTGGGGTCAACGGGCCGGGCGAGACCCCACTACACGGCCTCTAATATCTCAGTTATAATATTTTTTTCTTTCAATATTTCACAATGGGAGGACATTCATTACTAGCCCTCTGAGCGGCATTCTTTCCATCACAGGCTCTTTCAAAGAGGATACACTACGGTAAATTCGTCGCAGAGGCGAAGTATCGGGCTTCTCCAGAGCTGTTCGAAGCTGCCATACGAGCTCAGGCAACTCCTGTGGATGGATCGAGAGCTCTGCAACGGAGATATCTCTTGAAGAAGTTCTGAAATTTCCTCTTGTTGACTGTGCAGGATGGGGATCTGATATTGCAGCAGCTGACATATGAGACCGTTGAGTCGGCGATCAAGGAAAGGGTGGAGATGAAGGCGAGGGTCTTCGGGCAGGAGTTTGTTGGCAAAAGTGATGGGAGACCTCCCGCCTACAAGATTGAACCCAGGTTAGTCGCCGAGCTTTATGGAGAATGGATCATGCCGTTGACCAAGGAGGTCCAAGTGCAGTACCTGCTGCGGCGGCTGGATTAAACGTCTCTGTAAGTCAACACCCTGTGGTGATTTATTTCCTGCTATATTAGCGCTAAAAAGGAGGCATCTGATCAGAATGTTAGCATTGGCCCCATATTCTTTCAAAAACGAGCTACTTCCTCCGTGTTTGATGCATCCTACCATAATTTCTGAAGAAAATACAGGTTTCTGTCATCCAGTTAGATCACCTCTTCATCTACAAACACATTCTGATGTCGTCTCAATCTTTGTGTTCGGAACTCTTCGTGAGCTCGTGCGCAGATCTCACAGGTTCTTTCTTACAATTCTGGATCAGCTACGCTTGATTAGATAGGGTCTGGGCTTTACATGTTTCTCAAAAAAAAATCCTTTTTATTATTTCTGTTAATCCATTTCAGTTATCACCTGGCCAACTATGGCATTTGGCTTCAAAATAGGGGAAAGAAAAAAATCAGAGTAGAAGGAAAAAATGACAAATCATGCAGAAAATACTCAAATGTGGCCTGATCGAGCCCCGTTGACTCTTGTCTGGACTGAATCAGGTGGGCCAATTCAGTGGGCAGCCAGGCGATTCGGGGGTGCCCCCATGGTTGACTCAAACGAACCTGCTTCACTCGACTCCACTCCTCTTCTTCAACTCCTTGATGAAGGCCTCCTTCTCGTCCTGCGTCATCCCCTCAGTCGAACAGTCGCCGACGCCCCACTCTGCGCCACGGATGCAGTACTTATCCTGAATCGCCCTCTTGTTCCTGAAACCATCACAGCATAAAGCACAGACCACAGCTGGTGTGAGCGCTAGGAAGCCATCTGGGTCAGTCCGTCTCTAGGGCTGATGCTGCGCCAGGCCGGGCAGAAACCCAGGTCAAGCCAGGTCAGATCCCGAACCCTAGAAGAGCTCTTCTGTTCATGAGTTGCAGGAGAAGATGAGAGTTCTCCATGATAAGAACAGGATCATGCCAGCGTATATTGCAGTCATGACCTGATGTTTGGATGATTTCTCAGATATAAAGTCAACCATCTTTCCTATCCCTTTCATGGATGGAAAACTGATTCAGCGCTCTGATCACTAAGCTTGCCGATCTGAGTTGAATCTACAGAGACAGACAGATCAAGCTTGCAGATGAAGAGTCGCTAGGGTTTGCCTGAGATGAAAAATGGGCTTGGGATGATGATTTTAGATTCCATTTCAGGAAACATGGGCATGGGATCCCCGAGATTCTTCCCGATGGGCTCGTCGATAGGTGGGGGAGAGAGCAGGCACCTGTCCTTGTTCTGCTTCGATTTCTCTAGCAGCTCTTTCAGCACGGAAGATGATCGAAACCTCGAGTCCAGCTCCTCGTATTTCTTCCGTTTTTCTTCTGCAAAAGGGAGGGGGAGCGGGGAGTTCATCGATCGGGAAACTCGGCGCCCTAAGACGAACGGGATCGACCACAGAAATCCTCCGAGCCAGTGTTGAGATCGGAACCATTCCACCGGTTGAGGAAGTCGATCTGCGGAAGCTCGGGCCCCGGCACGGACTCCAGTCCGGGAACCCCGACAGAACTCCGGCGCCGGCTGCCACCACAGGAGAGGAGAGAGATCTAGGGTTACCACTCCTCCGTCGCCGTGAAGAACACGACGAGACAAACAAAGGGACCGGAGATCCCACGCCGAGAAGAAGGAGGGGGGAGAGAGAGAGAGAGAGAAACCTGGAAGAGACCAGAGAAGGAAGGCGGCGGAGGCCGCCAGAGGAATCGACCTCCGGAGAACTCGATGCTGGGATAGGGAAGAGGACGGCGGCGCCGCTGCCGGCGAGGGGAAGACAGCTCCTGGCTCTTCCTCCTGGGATGGCCCTGCTCTTACTCTGCTGCGACGTCCGGCGGGCTTCCCGTAGCCCACGGCGGCGGGGCAGCGGGGCGGCGGCGGGGCGAGGAGACGAAAGGAT